>KK120525.1:1098689-1113271 GCA_000611955.2 Stegodyphus mimosarum | reverse complement strand
ATTATAATGCTAAATGTGGTTTATGGATTTTGTTACAGTGAATTGCCACAGCTGTTTTTAACCTTAAATTTCAAATAAATTTTTACGGAGAATTAATTTTATGAAATTTTTCTCCTCAATGATGCGTAATAAATATTTATTAATACTACATGAAAAGCTACTTTTTTTTAAATTATACATGATTTTGTCCAGATTTTTAATTTTTTTTTAATTTCTTTTTTTCCTTTTTTAAAATTATTTGTAATAGTAAAATTTTACATTTGCCGCGTTATCGTCTGCTAGTTTACTTTAACTTCATTTAAATCGAATTGTCCAAAACTGAGAACTTTCATCTGATGTTTTATAAACTGTTTTATTACTTCACCATTTAGCAAAAAATCTTTTAATTAAAATATTTATCCTTTGGACTTTGCTTTAAATTTTATTTATAGTTAAAATGCCTAGAAAATGAAAAGCTGTCTTCAGCTGAAGCACAACTGATGTAATTGATATTTTAAAAAAATTGACAAGAATGCAAAATTTATGGAAGTGTAACAATCGAAAAATTTTAATTTTCTTGTGTGAGCACTGAAAATAAATGTAGAAGAAAAGAAGAAAATTAGGGAGAAAAGTAAGCAAAAATTTGAAGGGGAATTTGGTTGTCAGAAATACTAAGCTATTTCGAAAAGTTGGATGTTTTTTAATATACTTTCAGAATACTTCAAGGAATTTGGGGGGCGTGTAACATCAGCAAATATCATCAATTGAGCTTGCGCTGGCGGAAAAGACAAAAATGATATCATTGCAGATTAACGCGAAGAGAGACTGGTTTTCGACTATATGGTTGGTATAAATTTAATTTACGTGATAGAACATCATATTGTGTCATAAACGGAGAATCCCATGATTTCTCAGTCGAATTATTTGAAGATTCAGGAATTTATCCAGTGATGTATGTGGGCGTTTTCCCTCTTGATGAAACCATTCTTTCTTTTCATCTCAAGCCTTCAAAATGCCTAGCCTCTAAAGACTCTGACCAAATACTGATGAAATGGATTGAATTGGATTATTAAGTTATGGCAAAGCAGGGCTATCTGCCTAAAAGGAGGATGCCTTCGTGAAGAACTTTCTAATGGAAACCAGCTCATATGCATGTTACACACGAGAAAAACCACAAAAACACCTATGCAACCAGTCCGCTCACCGGGATATGAACCCTGGAGTGAACTACCGGTGTTCAGCTACTTTGCTGCTCGGCCATTTGGGGGCCCTTATGAAATAAAAAGCGATAACTTTATTTAAAATGAATGTCAGAATTACCAAGACGTTTTGAAAACGTGGATGCTTTTTCATATATTTGCAAAATTCCTGAAGAAAAAACAAATTTTTGCATAAAATTTAGTATTTTTTTTAATTTAAAACTTTTTCGATTTCAAAAATAAAATATTTGACTAGAATATGAATAACGTTTTAAGAAACTAAATTTTTTAAGAAACTAAATATAGGATGATAAAATTGTGTAAAGCAATGGACACAATGATAAAACTGTTTAAAGAAATGTATGAATGTCATCCTAAGTTAAAATGTCGGTTACATTTACTTATTTTCTTATTTATTATTCCACCTGCTTCACCTCTCAATGGGTATTACAGGTCAGTCATGTTATCCTGATCGTTGCACCAGCAACCTGAATCAGTTATAGATCTCTCTTATTTATATATCTTTTCTGAATGGCCCATTGAAAGGTGTGTCAACTATGCTTTACTGTATTTTGTCTTTTAATATATGCAATTTTCAAATGCATCGTAGCCTGGGTCACAAAGTATGCTTTCGAAAGAAACGCAATTCAAATAAATAAAATCAAATTCTGGAAATTTTTATATTAATAAATATATTTAAAATGCACAGTACAAATGAATAAATAGAAAATTTTAAAACAATTATCTGAAGAGACAATGCAACACAAACAATTAAAATAAAATTCTGAAAATTTAAAAATGACCTAAAATAATAACTATGACTGAAAAATATAGTATAAAGAACACTATTTAAAAAAATAAATGATGCACCTTTTATTTAAACTACACAGTTCGAATGAGTAAATAGAAAATTTTAAAACAGTTCTTTGAAACAAATCATGCAACTTAAACAATTAAAATGAAATTCAAAAAAGAAAAAATTCCTTAAAATAATAACAATTATAATTAAAAATACAATATAAAGGAAAATTATTTGAAAGTAGGGAACGATTATGACTTTTTTTTCTGCTCACGCTCATGTAAAAAGGGAAAGGAAAATAGGTTGCCATATATTAAGAAGTTCGCCAAGTGAACTATTCTTGGCGCAAACTGAAAAAAATGCGCCAAGTTAAAATTTTGAGTTTCTCCGCAAATTTCACACCAAATTTTACAAAATCTAATATCTAGGCATAATTTGAGTCATAGAATCGAAATATGTAAAAAAATTGGCATGTCTTTTCAGAAAAAGTCCGATTTTGTGTCAAAATACCTATGTTAAAACAATGTTATATATATATATCTAATATATATCCTAAGTCGCACTTTTGAGACATGAAGAACGCAATTTGAATTTAGTCAATCAGCCCAGTAGAACGGAAGATATATAACTGTTTCTTCTTCTTCTTTTTTTTTTTTTTTTTTTTTTTTCTGCAGTGTACATACTGTTTCTAAAGTTAAATCATCGGCAATGAGAGAAAATGCGTCAACTCAGAAATCAATTGAAAAGTCTTGGAATACATTTTTAGCAACAATAAATAAAATAATGGACCAAAATTTACAACTTAAAAAAGTTAAAAAACATAATGTTCACCAGCTTTAGATGAGGCATGTGCCTCACTGCAGAACAATTTGCAGAACCCTGTATGAAAACTATTTGACAAGTGGTAAATGGAAATAAATTGTGACCCTTGATGAAACACAGGTCTACCTAAATGACTGCAACAAAAAAAATTTACTTATTATTGAAAAACAAAGGAAAAATTTTTTATAAACCTGGTTCTACCAATGCAAAGAAAGTCTCAGGAATGGGTATATGACTGTCACAGGATTGATTCTCTTACACTGGGAAATTAAAAATAAGACCAGAAAAAAATGTTAAAATCAACTCAATATACTCAAAAGAAAGTTTAATGTCTGATATTTAACAAATTTTATTTATTTATCACAGTGACTTTCAAAGAGTGAAATTCCATCAAGACAAAGCAATAGATTATACTTCAAAAAGTACCACAGCATTTCTTGAAAAAATGAAGACAAACAAAAGGTATTGCATGTACATATTTTCAACATATTCCTGCAAAATCTCCTGATGTTTACAACAAAAATTCAATTCAGTATTCAAATAAATGATGACATTACACTGCAATGTATTCACCTATGAACTATTGCGCCTTTGGGGTCTTGAAAATTGCTTGTTTTAAATGCAAACTCAACTTGACTGATGGACTCTGGAAAGTAGTAGAAGAAGAATAGAAATGAATATCCCTAGAAGCTATTCTATCATGAAAATCATGATGCACATTTATGTATTAAAAATAATTCTGTAAATCAAATTTTTTAGAATATTTCTCTCAGTTGATTTTTTTTTTAATTTTTAATTTTCAAACTGGACTATAATTAATCCAGACATATTGAAGTTGGACTTTGCAAAATATAGCTGTAATCTATATTTAGTTACTTCCTTTCCACATTAAAAATTTTAAATGTCAGTCAATGCTGCTGAATGTCTCTGTGCTTTGCTGATTAAAAATGTTGTTAACAGTATATATGTAAATGTATTTTGAAGAATAGATCTTCACTTGCTTATTACAAATCAATACACACAGGTTATGTAAGAGCAAACATTTTAAGATGAATTAATATTAGTAAGCTATACTTACCGCTGATAAAGAGTAATGTTATAAATTATTCTGATTAAATGACATGCACAAAATACAAATTACAAATCAAGATGAAATAATTAAAATAATAAACCAATCTCACATTATTCTTAGAAATGCCATCAACAGGAAACATCAAGCTATCTGCAACTACTTCCCCTTCTCTTGCTATATCATAAACTACAATAGTAGCTGTTGGAGCCATTTCAGAAGACAAAGACACAGCAAATGTTTTGATGCTAGCAGGCATTTCTTCGACACCAGATAATAAAATTATCCCTTTAGACATAATCTACAAAAAAAAAAAACTTTCAGATTTTATATTAGGCCCAAAGGTGCCTTTTCTTTTAACGTTTTATGTCTTACCATTATTTATAAAACATCACGTTCTTTGCACTTAAACCATAAAATTCAATTCAACAACAATATCACAAAATATTTAAAAGAGCATATCTTTAGAATTTCCAATACACAGTCTCACATGCTGAACATAAAAATGCTTTTGTTTCTTCCATACAGTGTTACCATTGTTCACTTTGAAATTTTTGAGTTCCTTAATCAAAAACTCATAAATGCTTAATAAAATATGAAATAGATAATAAAACAAATTCCAAATTTGTACTTCCAGATACACATATTCGGATGGAGATGTACGTTATTGAAAATTTGATGACTCTGGGTACTGTTGTTTTATCACAATGCAAGAAGCACCCTTTTTATGCACCACATTCTTTATTATTTAAATTCTTTATAATACAGGGTTCTAATATTTGGTGGCAACAATTTAAAAAGTGATTCGTCATTTATAGTGAATCAACATAAAATGAATGCCAAAATGAAATGAGTAGGCCTTCAGGGCCAATGCCCTTTGGGCTTAAAAAATATATATAACTCCCATTTTATACATAGCAGACATAAATTTCACAAAAATGTTCCAGAATGAAAATTGTTTTAGAAAGTAAAGCTATTGTGAAAAAATATAAATGCCGTCTTTTATAAGCCTTTTATAAGCCTACAGTTGCTACTGTAGAGTTTAATTGTTATAAGGAAATATGAAGTTTTGAAACTCCATTGTAAAACTATATATATATATATATAATGGAAATTTATTAACACATTAAACTTAATTGGAACAAATTGAAAATAGACCTTTAAATTTCTCCAATTAAAGCACAACTGCCTTTAAGGCATTTGCATTGCTGTAGACTTTTGCTTATTTGCTGCTCAGGATTAAAGCAAAGACTTTCGGAGCTTGTAATACTGCTGCAATTATGACACACCACGTTTTCACCTGCTAGGAAAGTCACACCTGTTTGCCATGTTTTTTTCACTACTATCTAAAATGTATGCCGCATACCTAGAAATTGTGAGGCACATTTAGCATCTCTAGTGTTGTACCAGTTAAGAAAAAACATATTTCTGAAGAACTGTTCCTATTCAAAATAAAAATGACATTTTAACCACCAGGCCAGTCGTGATTTTTCCCCCAGTCATTATCTACATAGTAGTTTCATGGTTCTATCTAAAAGGTGATTAGTTTCAAAGCTCTATCGATGTAGCAATTATTACACATACATTATATAAGTATGTGTGTAATATCTTGGTGATAGCTATTAATGGTTTGGAGAGGTTTATTGTGTAGCAATAGAATGATTTGGGAAATATTGCACTTATAAGATATTATGAAATATAACTACATATGTAACACATCTAATACAAAGCAGTCTTAAATAATACTCCTTGAATTTTGCTTAAACATCTTGTGGCTACAGACAAATTAGAAGACTAATCGTACCTATTCCAGAATGCAGTATATATACATTTTAGATATCTTTGTGACAAGAAGACAGCAACACAGCAAGAACAGAGCATCTACCTAAGCCGAAGTTCAGTATGTTCAGGATGAAATCTTAATTCATAGCGAGTTAGCTTCATATTCAATACAATTTGACTGGATAATCAATAAAGCTCTAAAATTATTATTGGTTATTTGAGTTTCAGTTCCATTTACGTCACCAGCATTATGCTAAATTTATATGAGATGGACTGCTCTAGGAATGGCATAGTCCAGAAAAAGTTATTATAAGTAATTACTGTTTTTAGAAAGGGGAAATATCCAAATCAAAATGAAGACTACAGGGGCTACTGCAAAATATAAGTTAGTAGTTTATTTCATATTTTATATCTTACATATAACTACACTGACCTACTGAGCAATTTCCGACCTGAGTTACCCTTCAAGCAAACTTATGGAATAAGTTACCCAGAGGTGGGACCATCTACTATCTGTCAGCCACAACCTCAGGTCAGGGCTAGAACACATCAGTTGGGCATTTATTGTCAAAGTTAAAACTACGGAGGTTACAGTTATACAATAAATACAAATTGATTAGGTACATAACATACGTTGAAGATTACGTCTAATGTGATATACAGAAGTTTTACAAAAGCATAGTGACATGAGAGAAATCAGCTGCTGTCTACAAAGGCAAACATTGGAACACAAAATAATTTTACATTATAAATTTTAAATTTTAAAATAAAAATGGCAGGAGAGATCTTACATATAACTGTAAGAAACAAGGAGTTTACTGCATAGATCAAATGATCACACCTGCAGACAGATGTAGCCATAGATTCAGCATAATTTATTGCTAGGCAACCAAATTCTTCAAACACATACTCTGATTCACACATAGGTGCATTATGCAGTCTACAGTTTTTGGAAGCTTATATTATTGTAAGACAATAGATGATACAGAGAAGGGAGCAGCGATGTGTTCTTTGATGCAAGCAAGTAGGAAAGTGTATCACACATTCAAAAGAAGCATGGGAGATAAGGAGTCAAAAGTTTCAGTTCTTAACTGAAATTTTAAGTATGGATTGGCCAAAAATTATCTGCAGTGTCTTGTTACATAAGATCTTATGATGCGGATTAATTATGAAATGACACAGTTTAGATTCATATGTTATAAATAGTTATTATTTTTAGGATAAAAAGGGAAAGAACCTGAATTAAAATGGAGAATAAAGAAGCTATTGCAAAATTAAAGCTAGCAGTTTGCTTTCATGTTTTGTATTTTTCATACATATATATGATATGCATGTTATATATATGTATAGGGTAACATTCATCAAAAATACTGAAGGAAAACCATTTTCTTAAGTCATATAAATATATTTCCTAATGGGAAAATTGGAAATATTTAAAAAAATATTTCATTATCAGGTTTACTGGAATTTTACAATAGAAATACAAAAAATGTTGATCTACACAAACAAACAAAAAAAAAATATCAAAAGAAAAGCCTAGGTAAATAAGCAAACAGTTGCAGTAAAATAGCAAACTGTCACAATTAAAAATACATATAGACTCACTTCCAAAAGTTAAGCACAGACAGGAAAATGCTAATTTCCGGAAGCCAATCAGAATTGAAGAGGATGCAATTCACTGCAGAGGTAGATGGAAGTATGCAAATATGTTAGGTAACAAACAGCCAATCGTACTTTCATGTCAAGAAATATGCAAAAAAGGCAGTCTTATAAGAAGCCAGCTTTATGAAGGGATACAGAAGTTGATTGTAAGCGCTGATAGAAGGTGTTAAAACTTTTATACAATTTGTTTTTAAGCCATATGTGTTTCTATGACTTCCAGAAGACAAATGGAAGATTCTGAGCACTGGCATACTGTGAGGTGCATTGAAACAGGACAGTCGATCACAGATGTTGCTCTTTTCTTTGGCATTCATCATTCTGTAATTTCACATTTATAGAAACAATTCCAAACCACAAAGACGGTTGTCCGAGGGCCCGTAGCCAGTCACCCAAGGGTTACAACCCCCATGGAAGATTGATATATTGCTATTGTAGCCAAGTGGAATCGCAGAGAGACCTCCACACATGTGACATCTATGGTTACAGCATCCATTGGTAAGGTGATATCTGCAGCTACTGTACGCCGAAGATTACATATGAGTAGACTGTACGCCCGGGTACCTCGAATTTGTGTTCCTCTATCCGTTCAATCAAGAGGGGCACGATTACAGTGGTGCTGGGAACAAGCCAATTGGAATGTGTCTGACTGGGGCAATGTCATGTTTACTGATGAGTCAAGATTTGCTCTGGAGACAGATGACAAGCATATAAGGATATGGCGTGAACAACAAACATATAATCAGTCCCAGAACATCACCGAACATTACACATTCTGAGGCAGAAGCATTATGCTGTGGGCAGGAATTTCATTAGGATACCGCACCGACCTGCATATCTTTAAACAGGGTTCTTTGATGGATGTCCGGTATTGAGATGAAGTCCTAGAACCCATTGTGAGATTGTATGCTGCAGCAGTAGGCCCTACTTTTGTTTTAATGGACGATAACGCACGTCCCCATACAGCTGATATCGCCGATGACTACCTGGAGAGTGAAGGGATTGCGCATATGGCACGGCCAGCATATTTGCCCGACCTTAATCCCATTGAAAATCTTTGGGATGCTCACGGCCGTGCTGTATCTTCATGTTTCCCACCTCCAGCCACTCTTATTGAGCTGGAAACTGCTCTACAAGAAGAATGGCGATTGCTTAATTCTGCGGTGGTTGACCACCTAATTGAAAGCATGGTCACAAGGTGTAAACTTTGTATAAAGATGAGGGGGAATCACATACCCTATTAATGTCCTTTTTCTTTTTCATTTTATGCTGTTTATTTTCACTTTATATATAATTCTGTTTAAGTCTCCAGTATGTCACTATCTAATAACTTACAAAAATTTAATATTGTTTTCATTCCTGCATATAATTATTGATTTTGTTTTATGCATAAATATATATGCTACTTTCCTGCCGAATTTTGTGTCAATCAAAGCAGTATTTGTTGATTTTTTTGCATTTTACTTCTTCGTGCCTAACTTTTGGAAATGAGTGTATAAACATAATGCAAAAAAACTGAAAGATGTCCAGGTGTCTTTTTTTCACTGGAGGAACATAACAGAGAATTAATTCATTAATTTTATTTTATTTACATATTTATTTTCACTTCTGTATTTCTTACTTTTTTAATTTAACTTCATTACACTTAAATAAATAATGCATATGCATTTATATTTAAATAATAAATGTTTCATTACCATGTTGAAATTTAGCTCTCTTCTGTTGTACTTTCATTTAAATTGTGCTCAGCAGATAGCAGAGAATTACCATGATATGAATCATTGCCTTCTAATTTAATCACAATAGGTTTTCGTTTCATTTTTTATAAGTCATGGTTTGCCATATTATTGTAATTACCTGCTTGTTTATCTGAGGATGTTTTGCAGTTCTCCCGCTTTATTATTAATCTCTTCATTTCCTACATTCTAACATTTAATAGCATATTTGCCTGCACTCTACTTCACTTTACATACATCACTAATTAACCTAGTAACGGACAATTATTCTAAATTTCTATTTTGAAGTATTTTTCATCTAAATATATATAAATATGCTATAGTAACGCATAAAACATAAAGAAATATAGCATAAAAATTCGATGGCACAAGAATTTTTTGGTATTTTCAAATTATCTTCACCTCCACTGAAAGGTACAAAAAAACATTCATGAGGCAAAGTAGTATGCCACCAAAATAGTTACAAGACAATCCAAAATGCCACCAAAATAGTTACAAGACAATCAACAAAAAGGATTTATTGAGCAACCCACATCCAAGAAATTTCATCAAATAGCAATAATATTTTCTCTGATAGTAGATGCAGGTATGTACATAATACATAGTTCAAAACAATTATCTGCAACGGTTTTTGCTTACTGTGCTATTTAATTGGCTGACTATATTGTTAATACCTCCTTTCTCTGGTGAAGTTTTCGACTTTTGCCTTTCATGTGCTACACTCTCTGAATTATGGATGCTGTTCATTTATTAATGTCACTCATGCTAAACATACTCTTAACCATTTTGGATATTCTGAGGATGCTAATTCTGTTGAAGAATCTACCAAAATATTCCTTTCACTCAAAGATGCTGAGTATTACAACATACGATGAGCACTGGAAAATCTGTTGTTGCCAAACTATGAAAGCTGGACGCGGAGTTTACCACACTGACAGCTGAAGAAAATCTTAAATCATCATCAATTCAGAGATCCTGATAGATGAAATTTATTCAATATGTTGTTTCATTCCTTCCCAAGCTGATAAAAATAAAAAAATCTAAGAAATCTGCTAAGTTGGCTATCACAACCAAAAATGACTAAGAAACTACTTTGCAGAAGACCAATTTAAATAAAGACTGGATTACTCCTACAAATTGCCATGAAGACATTAGCCCAGGCTACAATGTCTGTGTTTTCTACAAATAACCAGTTTGAATCATCTATAATTTCAGCTGTGTGCTCTCTCGTAGCATGTAAGCATGCAGCTCGGCACAAATATACATAAATTTTATATGTACCCACTTCGTTAAGAGTACACTAAACAAGAAAGCAAACACAATTCAAATAACTTAATAAGCATAACACAAATACAAAATATCATAATACAAACAGCACTACAATTACAACAAAACACTGTGCTTATGACATTGGTTATACATAAGACAATAATAATTGAGAAATACCAAATTATTTCAAGTGGATAAATTACAAGACATTGATTGGTCTTTTATACTGTCCTTTGTCAGTTCGAATAAGGCACGAATGTACGTATCTGTCACGACCAGTAAAATCGCTTTTGACAATATCAAGTGGCCACAAAAATTTTGATTCAGTGATCCCTTCAGGGAAACCTATATTTCCTCATTTAAGATGTGATTCAGGGGATGTGTTTACAAAATTATGTGAATTTCTCAACTGCATTAAAGAATTACCTTTCTGTTTCATCCAGAGTTTAAAAGTTTAGTTTGATATAATTTTCAACGAGTCAAATTCCCTTTTGTGGAAGGTTGATTGCCAAAACTTTCAACAAAATGTAAGGAATAGCTAACATTTTCTTGAGCAGGAAGCCGAAAATCGGTTGAAATGAAGAGGTTAGGATTTACTCATTGTTTATATGGAAGTCTATGATTTAATACCAGTTTGATTTCAACAAGAATAGTCATCATTTCCTCGAAATTTAAGTAAGCCTTCCCAGGGATTTTCATTAAAGGATCTTGTCCACTGTTCAAGCTACAGAATTTTGTCTAAATTTTAATAACAGTTCAAACAAATTAGAATATAAGTTCTCTTCATTGTAGAGTCAGTCACTTAGTGAAAGTTCTCTTTCTTCATGAGCTGCACCACCAAATATAGCTCACAGATGGCTGCTGACTTTGTCTTCTCTAACAACAGCATGGTAATTAGAGTGATAATTCCTACCCTAACAAATCAGAAGACTTTTCACTATTTCTTCTTTATGATAACTGTCAACAACTTCCCAGTATTCCTTATATAATGGCATGTCTCTCTTAAACCTCCAAACTAAACTATTAAAATGGGTCAATGTGACATCTCCCTATTATTTTCTAATTTCTCCCACATACCTGTTATCCACAGCAACTTAACACAGTACCTGCCATTTATTATACTGAATTAATTCATTAAACTCACTTAGCATTTCCTTTTCTTTCACACTGAGAGTTTTCTCACCTCTAATGCCCAAACTCTCCAATTCCTCAAAGCATCTGAGCTCAGTGGAGACTCTCTTTCATTGAGAACGAGATTAACTGACATGGCCTTAATTAGTTCATTATATTTTCCTTAAAGTGACCATCTGAAAGCTGTTTCTATAGCTACTAATGATGTGATCAACAGCCAAAATCTCTTCATCAAATCCCAGTAATAAACTAATCCTATCAACAATGAAATTTGACAGTTGTTAGATAAATTTTGGAATCAAATACTAAAGAAAATCTGGACTCCATTTTTGCACTATTTATTGCAGCTTTCACTATTTCATCAATTTCTCATGCTTCAATAAAGCAATTTCAATTCCACCCTTTGGCAAACCTGCAGTTTGGGAGTCTTTGCTCCCAAACTATAAATATTCTATTTTTACAAATCAACAACCTATAATCCCAACCTTTCCGACATACCTTTCTTCAAAAATGTGTGCTCGGAGCCATTGTCAAATAAACAAAAAATAAAATTTGACAGCTCTTTACTAATGAATTCTACCTTCATACGTTGCAACAAAATTCCTCTTTTGTCATTCATCATATAATTCAAAGAAATAGCAACTGTTTCATTAGATTTTGGCTCCAAGTCATGTTCAATGCTTTATTTTTTAGAATTTTATAATTTAAAACATACTGTGAGGTTGTGTTTACCTTCACAAAAAAAAAAAGCAGTTTGCCCCTTTAATAGTTTTTACATAGTAACTTAAATAACAACATAATAAACATCTTTGTCACATAAAAATTTATTTCTCTTTTTTGGAGTGTTTAAATTCTCACATAAACGGCTGAAGTGCCTCTGACCACAAAATATACAAGTGCCTGAAGTAGCATTAACAAGCAGTTTGTTGGTGGAGGAAACTAATTTATTGTGACTGGGAGTACTGAAGTTCCTATTGTTAAATTGTTAATACTGGCTATGTCTGAGGAGATGGAGAGTGTATATGAAATGTTCTCTCCTTTGCAGTAATGGCACAATGCAAAAAATCCATGAGTTCCTTTATAATTAGTGCTCAAGAATTGATTTTTGCTGAATTCCAAAGTGAAGTTGCCGGGAAGTTGCTGAATTCCAAAGTGAAGTTGTTTTGTTTCAAAATAACAACTGTAATTTTCTACTTCAAAATAACAACTGTAATTTTCCGCATTACGCTGTAATTTTCCGATTTTATGCCCAAATTCTTGAGAGAATAAATTTGGGTTTGACACTTAGATTCCTCAACTCTTGTAAGTTAGAATTGTTCTTTAACGGAGTCATGTCCAGCAGTTTAGACATGTAGGCATTGCTTGAGTTGTCTTCCTGACCAAAAGCGTACTGGATTGATTTAAGAGCTGACTTACAGTTGTCTGAAGTAATAACAAATCCTTTAATGCAAAAAAGAGCTTCGCCTCCAAGATAACTAAACAAATAAGAAAATTTTTCAACATCTGAAAGGGAAGGATTTTTGTCAATAGAATTTTTGAACTGTTTCCAGAAATTTAAATATTCAGACGTTTTCCTGCAATATGCTGAACTTTCAATTTAGGACTTCACATTTGTACATATACTTTGGTTTGTTAGGGCTGCACATTTTCTTTGTCCTACTGATTGATATGCAATTTTTCGAATTGATTTAATTTTATTTTGCAACTTTTTTCATAATATTCATCTACCATGTTAATTTCCTTCTTAATTTTATTTTCTTCCTTCGACAAGTCATCAATATCATTATTTAGAACATTAATAAAAATCTTGATTTTACTATTCAACTGTTCTAAATATGAACTACATACATATTTTTTACATCAGATTCATTCAAATATTTGTTTATTTTTTCCAATAATGTTTGTTCTCGATGTGTGTCACATTAAATTTGCAGCTTTAACAATTTAGCCCTTTATATAATTTCTAGCAACAAATTCTAAAGTTCAAATATTTTAATAACAAATACTAATTCTAGAATTCTAAGAAAACAAATTGCAATTTCCAATAACAAATCAAACTTCAAACATTGGCAATAAATTCTAATTCAAAGAAACAAACATGCATTAACTTTTTTCCCCCTTAGAATTGCCATGGTAACTTAAAAAATTTTCATGCACTGCTTTTCGGCTGCACATGCGTTCTCTCAGAGTGTGTGAGCATGCAGCTTGGCATAAACACATAAATTTTAAATATTAAAGAACTGAAGAACATGCTGTGTGTTATTAATATGCAGTGGGGATAGAACAATTAAGAAGTTATCACTGATCACTGGCAAAAATGTAAATCCTTGATGTTTGAAAGAAATCATAAATTTACCTGAAACATATTTATCACATAAATATTGTTTGAACACAAGAAGTATGGTCTGGCAAAGGAGAAATGGTTTATAGAGCTCTTATAACTAATTTGCACATTTCAGTTTGAATGTTAAGGCTTTTGTACATATGTAACTCTGAATTTATGTAAATTGTGTATGCAACATTTAAGTTGCAGGAATACTGCGGTGTTTTTACTATTTTTCTTTTGAAATGGGACAGCAGACTGAAAAATTACAAAACTGCCTTACTGTTAGTCTCTGATCTCATTCTGTAAAAAAGATTAAATTAGTGTTTCTTCCTTCATTCAGTCTTTAGACCAAAGAATTATAAAAGCTCTCAAATGTCATTCAGAAGAAGGCAAACAAAATTTAATCTTGTGAAAATGCAAACACTTTTATGGAGGAACTAAGCTGGTATCTTTGGATGAATCCATTCATATTACATTAACACATGGAAAACAGTCTCTTAACACACAGTTAAAAACTGACTTTAAAAGTATAGTTTTTATTTAATAGAAGTTTCAGAGGAACTGGAAGCTACAGCAACATTTTAGATATCAGTGAGGGGAGTTACAGATATTCATTTTTAGTACACATTGCAACTAACAATAATAATGAGATAACTTACAAAAAAACTGACTATGATATTAGAGAAGAAATAAAATGCTAAAAGAATTGCAGAAACAAACTGACAGTGAAGGTAATACAGAAGAAAATGACAAAGTGCCAGCTTCAACTGAATCTAGAATAACATAACATTGCAAAAAAAAAAAAAAAAAC
>KK120525.1:1078286-1098531 GCA_000611955.2 Stegodyphus mimosarum | reverse complement strand
GCCTTAACTTTAAATTAGAATTTTAGGTATTAATTATGAGATTAATTGTTAGTTCATCTTACTAGATAAGTTAATATTATGACTTGCAATACACAAATTGTTGTCACTCAAAGATATTTAGACAAAAGTGATTTTAATAAGCAGCATGCACTGTATTAAAATTACTTATTATTATTTATTATTAAAATTACTTATTGCTATTTTAAAATATAGCCCAAATATCTACAGGGTTATGTAATATTAAACAGAGTATAAAAATGAAATATTATGCAAAATATTGTTCTAAAAATTTCTTACCAAGTATGAAAACTGTTCAACATAGTAATCAGCTCTGACATGAAAAATAATATACTCTCCTACCTAAAAATAATAAAAATGAGTTTTGCATAAACATATCTATTTTATTTATTTCAAAGCTCATTTTAAAATAATTTAAAATTAATATAGGAGAAGGAATTTCATGCAGGTCATTACTTAGATTTTTTAATCATTTGATGTAAGTCATTTTTTATCAATAATAATGTCACATTTTACATACATTTTAAAATTATATAAGAAACATTTTTTAGTAACAAATATGCTGTCTGACAGGAAGCATATTTCCTAAAACCTCATGTGACATAAACAAAGGACATTTATTACAAATACTTCATTCAACTAATTAATTTAAATACAAAAGAAAACTATGCAATACCTCAACAAACTAATTTCTTGGAATAATTTAATCATTTTTCTATTATTTCTGTCTCTCTTTTTTTTCCTAAGACGTAAAAAATTCCATAGATAACATTAGTGGGTGTTTACATGACTAGTAAGATTTTCAATACAGTATGAACATAACCATTAATATTTAAAATAATAATTATTATCATTTTTTTCATTATTTCATTAATTATCATCTACACTTAAGAATAGTTTCCAAAGGTTCTGCATAAAGGTAATTCATATTAAATACTTAAACTTGATATTTCAGAAATTATATCTTCTTTTGAATGGAGTAAACACCTAAATCAAATCCAAAATTATTGTAACAGTATCAAATTAAATTCCTTCTTCAGCAGTAGAAACAAACTGTAATTTCTCAGCATCATTGCATCATCATTTTCCAATCAATGCTAATCTTTTGTTTTAAAAGCATTCCACCCAGTAAATAAATCATCAATACAACTTCTGTTACTTGCTATATATCTTTCCAAATTTTCTTCTCTTTCGCTTATTCATATTTTTTACAAGTATGGTTTCATATTATTTTTGTTCCAGTTAAAAGAAAGAACATAATATATTTGTAACTTACTACTGAATGGAAAAATTATTGTCAGGTTAAGTTAGGTTATTCAAATATGCCAAAGGAAGGAAGGGCTATCTGCTTAATGGAAGGTATGCTTTCATGGAAGAGAACTCCCTTATAGTCACATTACACATAAGAAAAACAATTTATACCAACTATGTAGCCAGCCCATTTGCAGATCTGGGTTGAACCCCCCAGTATTCAGCAATCTTAACCACTTGGTCACTGGTGAAGCAGAAACTGTTGCTGTTGATATAATATTACCGCAACATATGGGATAAATTATTATTATTATTATACAAATACAGAAAAAAAATGTTTTTAGGAATGAATCTTTTTTATATATCAGGAACTTCCCTGATTTATGACAATAAGTTTTATGCAGAAAATCAGAATTTTGTAATCAAAGTTCATAAAAGTGCAATGAAGTATAAATGTTTAATGGTGAAAACAGCAGAAAAAGGCCTTTAACCTGAGGAAAGTTGCTTTAAGTTCTTAATATATTCTCTAATTAAAAACCAACAGTAAAAGCAGCACATACTCTGGGACTTTTTGTACTAGTCGTCACTTGAATATGACGATTACTAGGAGTGAAAGAAGCATAAGCAAGTAGGTTTGCACTTGCTCTTTCTCCATCATCATCTGTATATTTAGCCTATAATAATTAAATTTTAATTAGGGTGCATAAAATAGATAAAGATGTAAATAGAAATAAAGCATAACTTTTGATAAATAACTGTAAAAATATATGTACCTCAAGTGAGATTGAATATATGTCATTCAGAAATTTCAGAGAACCAAAACTTGACAACAGATCAATGGTAATTTCCCATATTCCAAATTGAACTGGACACATCTGCTCATATTGTGTTTCTAGTTCCCTCTGTCCTCCATTTTTGAAAAAGATTAATGTTGTAAGTTCCAGCTTCTGATCGTTTAATCTCCAAGCGGGTAAAGGGGATCCATCATAATAGGAAACAGCTACCTAGTTTAAAACCAAACATCATAAAACATTACAGTAAAAATGGATCACATGTTTCAGTAGAAAAAAAATTAATCTATATTAAAATTTGAGAATGAAATGATTAAATAAATTGAAAGTTGCAAGAAAACAAACTTAAAAATATCATTAGGAATGAATCTTATTCATAAATATAAATTTAATAAACTATGAAAATTAGCACAGTTGTTTTCATTCCATAGTTCAGAATTATATATCTATATTAAAACAATTAATAAAGATTAATTAATTACTTTTTGGGCTTTCACCCTCATTTGGTTTAAATTTATTTTGAAATTTAGTTTAAGGCTAACTTTCAAGAAGGAGTGCTCAAAGTTATCCCATGCGTATATATGGAGTTTCTTTTATTTTATCTTGTTTCTTTTCGAAGGAACATTTTTTTTTCATAAAATTTCATCATCATTTCTTAGTAGCATAAACTCTTAAAACATTAACTCTTAAAAGCATATTTGTTTTCATATAATTTTTATGTTTCCAATATATTTATCAAATATCAGCATGTTTAAAGACCTAGCATTAAACACAATTAGAAAAAAAAATTTTTAGTAATAATCCTTTATAATGAACAATTAAAAACCATTTGTGGTCATAACTTTACTGAAATTTACATAAATACCTTTATATTATTATCTACTAAAACTTGAAAGTTGTGTATTTTTTTAATAAAATGTATCGCATCTTTTCTTAAGTTCCCCTATATTCCGTACATTACGGTGTGTAGCGCGCACTTTCAATACAAAAATGAAAATTTACGGGTGCATGTTATACGGTGGGTATAAAAATGAAGATTTAAAAATAAAGAATGAACATAAAAAAATTAGATTTCTATATGTACCTAAATGCTGTTTATTTAAAGGAAATGACATACCTTATGAACTTAAAAATTTTCATAATCGGATAACATGAAAAGTTCTTTATCTTGGTCTTCTGTTATGTCTTCAGACACATCATCGAATTCAGTTTCATCTTCACCATCATTGTTACTTTTATCCATAAGTAAATAATCATCATTATCCATTCCATTTTCCACCTACCCCAAACACCATTGCAGCAGCATGAATTCCATTTTCTTTCGCAAAATGAAAGGCTTTGCATCTAAAACCGGCACTCTGTTCGTTCCTTCTTGTGGAAGCCATATTTACTATTAAAAGGAACACTAAATCAACTGTATTTCATCTAGAGCAAATGTGATTTACTACAGCCTTCCATTTTCACTTCAAAATCACGGCTTCAAATGACTACAGAAAGAGAAAACATCTAACCCAAATTCCATGAATTCATTCATGTTGGAAGTGCATTCTTACTCCGAATCAACCCCCCCCCCTTTTTTTTTTCTGAAACCCTGAAATAGCATTCTTTTGGACAGCTGCATTGAATGCAATCCACCTTCATTGCAGGAATATCTACTCCCTCAAGCAATTTAACCCACACACATAGTGTTCCCCTTATCGCGTGTCAATTTGGTATATTATTATTTAAAAGGCTAGGCGAAATCATCGAATAAGTCACCTCAAAAGATAAAAGCATTGCTCATGTATCTTTTAGATTTCTCCGTGAAAAACTGGGTGTGCATTATATGGCTAATATACTTTGAAATTTTAAAATGTAACTTGAAATTATAGATGTGCGTTATATGCCAGAAAATATGGTATATAAGCATTTATTTCATTTCTGTGATTATTTTTATCTTGATTTATTCCTTTTCTTCAACTCTCATTCCAGTGTTCATTTGATACTTCAGGAAAATTTATCAAATTGGTATAAAATTTGGAGAGTATTCAAAAGCAACCTACATTTCCTAATCATCCAACCATTTTGTATTTCTAGAAAACAAATTTAATAGATAAATGTGAGATAAAAAAATCTGTAGGTACTTCAATGACACATTTTCTTCAAGAATTTTTATATTCTTAGAAATTTTCCTCCATTATAAAAACTGATGTTACAAAAATATTTCTGTATATAAACAAATTAATCAAATCTTGTGATTAATTTACTTATCATTTAGTGAGTAACTAAGAATTTCCAATTCTAATGCAATTTCATCTCTTAAATGTGCATCATAATACAGCCAAAGAAGTAAAAAACTGTATGCGATTAGCTGTTGACTTTTTTATATATACCAATATTATTAAACATAGCTCTAAATTATCTAGCTTTCAGTAGCAGAATTGAATGCTGTAATTACTATGGAATACTAATGTCAATATGATCTTAATTTTTCTGTTTAGTTCTCAGTGAAGATGAATTATCAAAGTTACAAAAAACTTTTTTACAAAACTTTACAAAAGGAAAAAGTGCCTTTAATGAGAAACCTAAATATCTTCTGCTGCAGTGCTATTACTAGACCTTAAAAACTAACTACAAAAAGTGATTCTAAGTAACAACAAAATTACACAATATTTGTAAAACTTCCAACTTACATAACACTTGAAAGGCATAGTAGGTTTGAAAACTTGTGGACTTGATCCAAGAAACTTCAACTTTATATTAGACTTGAATATAATACATTGAGCAAATCCAATCTGTATCTGATTTAAAAAGCGCTCTCCAACTTCAACTATCACAGACAACTTTGAATTATCTAGGTGAGACATCATCTTTCGAAGATCGCTTATTGGCAGTTTAAAATCCACACGACCTTCAAACTGAAAAATATATGACATTAAGAATATATTATACAGCACCATTACATGTTAAATTAATTATAGCACATTAAACCATCTGCCTAAGAAGGTGTCTATGTGAAGGACTTCCTAAGAAAACTAGAATATATGTACTAGATGTATACATAGTAAAGATAAGAAAAAAAATAATCATGCAGTCAACTAATTATGGAAAACGCATCATACAGATAAATGGAAGTAACATAATTGCTAATAAATTTATAATTAAAACAGATTCCAGTTTTAGAAAAATTAAAATTGATTTTCATGTGCTCCTAAATGTTCATAAAACAATATATTAAAAGGGTCAATTCCATTTCAGAAGTTAATGTTATAACAACATAAATCAGTACACATACCTTCAGAATACCTTTAACTTCCAACATAAAATATACAACAAAAGAATTAACTATTCCAACTATTTTCTTTTCTTTCAAATATCTAGTTCATACCAACTGTAACTAAGCAATCTAGTTTAGTTTTTAAAATATTATGTTTTATATTATGAAGTTGTATATTTGATAGTATTAAAATCTTTAAGGTTTTTATTCTAAAATTTTCAGGGAAAAAAAGCATACCTTTATATTAATAAACTAGCGTAGCTTGATATTTAAAACTGTAATGGCATAATGGCATAATGACACACATTATAATGAGATACTATAAAGCAAAAAATGAGATAAATGTTAAGTTAAAAAAAAAAGGGAAGATGATGTTAAAAAATGAAGTAAAAGATGCTACACTTTAAAAATATTTATTAACTGACATTACACTCTATTTTCTCCCCTCACCTCTGACAAGTGAAATGTAAATTCTGCCTAGGCTTTAGTTACAGAGCTAAGTGCTTCACTTTTCTGCTTTATTTTCATTTTAAAGGAGACCAAGAAGAAACAAGAGTGTTAAATGTATTAAACAGGACAATGAATGGCAAATATAATTCTAGTAAATGTCAAAAACAGCTGCATGAGAAATGCATTAATAGCGAACACTTGTTGGTAATCCTCTTAATGTTCATTTCATCCCAGATAATTCACTGACATACATTCATATCTGACATATATAAAAAAATTCGGTGACTTCATCATAAATTTTCTGCTTGCGATGTGTCAGGATGATTTTACACACCATTACAACATTCTCTGTTGTTGGTCTGGTTTGGAGGCATTCAGAATGATCAGTTTCAGCTGATATTCAGCTGTTCCTAAAATGATTGAACCACTTACAGATTATTGTCTGGCTAAAAGTGGACAATTCGATGCAGTAATGAATTTCTGAAATTCTTTCATAAAGTTTATAACAGAATTGAATACATATCAAAGTGTAAAAAAAAGTCATTTTTTAAAATTTAAATCTGATATTTTGGATTTTTTCACATTAATTTATTGAATGGTTTCTACACATTGACAGTTTTCAAATTAACTGGAAATTTAATTAGATGATATTAAAAAGAATAATGTATATTATTGCATTTATTTTTAATAAATAGAGATAATGCAAATTGTACATAATTTTAAATACAATGAAATATTTTGGCAGCTTTTTGGCATTAGTAATTTTCAAAGTCCCTTTAATTACTTAAATAGTACAAACTTAGACACACATACAAACAGATCAGCAAAAAACAATATTCAAAGTATAGCTCTTAGGTAAATGTAAATGAATAATCAGAGCAAATATAACCACAGGAATGGCAGGTCTCTGCTGATGAAGATCTTACTGTGTTTAACATTTCAGTCCTTTCCAGTTACTCCTCCCCTACATGTATTCTTTCACAAGAGCTACTCATTTCCATCACAACAGCCACCTCATACAAAAAGCATTCCAGAGAAAGGTGGAGCATTCATAATGAATTTCTGTATAATGCTGAATACACTATTTGCTTATTTTTCTTTTACAAATTTTATCTGCTTTTTCCTTTTCCATTACTAATAATACTTAAGCTTTATATATAGGTGACAAAATGCTTGCTAAAAATGTGCTTATGACAGTTCTTGTTCCTATCACATTTTAAATAATTTCATGTACGCTTTATCAAAACAACTTGCTTTTATGATCTTTCCAAAATCAATGCAGCAATTATACTTCTGGATTTTACCCAAAATGATTGAAATTACTTTCATAGAAAGTAAGAGATCTCATGCATTTCATGGGACTGTTATATAAAAAACATCTGACTGAATATTCTTGTATGCTGCATCCCACTTCTCTTCCACAGTTAACATAAAAATTGCCCAATTCCTTACATAGCTTACAACAGAGTCACATAGTGAGTTCTAACGTATTTTTGGATAGTATATTTAAACAAGTTCCTTAAATTTGGCTTGGACAAGTTGGTAATTTCAAAAATATTTCATGACTTGAAAACCATACTCAAACATTGGATAATATTTAAATCTTTGCCTAAGTAATTATACAGGGTGTTTATAAAAACCTGGACTCATTTTGATGTTTAATAACTCATAAAATAATGAAGCTATAAACCAACTTATGGCATTTATCGCCATTTTATTGATGGAATAACTTATATATTTTCCTTTTCAGGTTTGAATATCTTTACTTTTGTAAATATCATCTGCACGTGTGGTTAATTTCAGATAATTTCATTTTCAAGTCTAAATATCTGTACTTTTCTAAATATCGTCTGCTTATTAATTGCATTTTTCTCTCTTTTGCTTTTTGGCAACTATTGCAATGTTATGTTTACTTTTGACATGTTTGTTCTAGTACTTCTGCATGTGATGTTTTATTCGACCGGATATTAAGGAGAATGCATACACCACAAGAGCAAGACGATATGGTTTATATGAGACAGATTTTATGGTGGTTTAGGAGGTCCAATTCCTTGGCCACCCAGATAACCTGATATAATGCCGCTGGACTTTTTCCTTTGGGGATTTGTAAAGAACAACGTTTGCAGGAGGAGAGTGTCGAACACTGATGACCTAAAAGCCAGAATTACAGCCGCAATAGCCTCTGTGGATGCCAATGTGCTTGCCGGTACCTGGCGTGAAATTTAATATCGACTTGCACGTGTGCCCCCCCCTGTGCTACGAAGGGAGCACAAGTGGAAGTTCATCAACAAGGGTCATGAAACTTTTGCTTATATTATATTTGGCATATTGAATTTTGCTTATATTATCCAAGCTCTTACATATTGGGGATCTTATGGCATTATTTGTGTTGATTTGGAAACTTTTGCACAATGTTATATTGAAAAAAATTGTGCAGTCCTTAATTTTTGCACACCAGTGTAATATAGTAAAGAAGATATAGATGAAGAATTAGGATTTATATTGCTATTGAAATTTGATGAAGGCATGTTACATGACAATTTAACTGCAAATATAATCACTACTCTATATAAAATAATTAGAATTATCATATTTTTTATACTTTGGATAATATATACACTTTGTTACGTGGATACTTTGAACAATTTAAAGCAATAATTTTTGTTTATTACATTAGAAACAAGTACTGAAAAGATTAAAAAAATTATTATGTTATTGAGCAATAATAACAGAAAATGCATATGTATATTGAAGATCTACAACATATGTGTTTAAAGGCTTAGCTACAGCAAGGATAAATTGAATCTAAAACAATAGGTTTAAAACTAACTCATTTTCTCTACTTGATATTTCTCCACTTGATTTCTCTACTTAATATGTAAGTGCAGGTAAAACTTATGACATTATATACCTAACAATATAACTTATAATTTATTAATTCTGTTTAATGTATTTTAAATTTTACATGTCGATGTTGCAACCAATGAATAATCATTTTTGGAACTATTTATAATTTATTTATTTAAAATTTTCGATTTAAATTTCATAATTAAAAGTCAGTTTATACATATGATCATTCACAAATCAGCTTGCAAAACACACGAAAATTTTGCATGTGATTGTTTTATATGTTAAATATAAATAAAAAATTCCACAAAATCTTAAGCAATGGAATTTTTTATTTTTAATCTTAAGCAATGGGATAAGTATAATTTTATTGTTTGAATATTATTATAAAATTCTCATTTAAGACAGGAAGCAATTAAAAAATATAAATTACTGGAATAGAATCTCTTACAAAATCATTCATTTTTGGTATTATAAAAGTATCCAGCACATCAGTACAACAAAGTTAATCATTTAAAAAATTTCCTTCTGAAGAAAATTTTGCAACAATTATATTTTCATACCATAAATATGAGAAATCAAATATGTTTTAATGCCTTACATAATCTAATGCCCTGTTAAGTATTTATTATTGATTTTAAAATTTTTAATTGCAGTTTTGCATACAGCATCTAGATATGAAATTAAATACAAGGGTCACTTTGGAATTTCTGACATACAGAAAATTAAATTTAATAGATCTTAGGAGTGTTAAAAGTAGTTTCTTCCAACATCACCATTCAGACTTTTGTAGGCATATTTTTCAAAGATTAAATACTTCATTTCTTGGAATCACTGAAAAATATGCTTTTGTACATTTTTCAGTTCTTGTCCACTTGCATTATGCTCACTAAATAATTTAAGGTCACTTATTTTATCATCACTGTCTACTGTTTCAACGTCATCATCATTTTCAACTTAAAAACAGAAGTCAGGCCATTTCTTCTAATAAGTTTCATCATGTATTTGAAAAAAAACTACATTAATTTTTAGAATTTGAAGATAATATAATCAAATGAAAAATTCTGCATGCGAGATCAAGAAACATGAACTTACATGAGACCCCACTTGGGGTAAAGTATGATCCTCAAGTAAAGTAATTATTTAGTAATTATTACGGTAACTGGAAATTTGAAACCTGATCTAAAAGGTCAAGACCTTTATGACAACTACTGAAGAAAATTAAGTGATAATGATTACAATTTAAGAGGAACATTCCATTTTATGATGGTAGGATCAAACAAACCTCATGCACATACTCATAGGTTAATTACTTTATATAAATTTCTCCCTCAGTTATTTATTCCTTTCAGAAACTTTTTGCACAATTTTTGTCATAATTTCCTTTACAGTAACTGAAAATGCATTGATACAACTAGATGCCAGAAACATATCTGCAGATAAAAATTATTTTCATTTAATCCAAAAAATTTATTTATAATAAGAATTTTCAATTATAAAATATGAATTTGTATAACATAATTTTTATATTGAATTGTTCAAAAAGCATTTTTTTTATCAAAATGAAAGAAGACTTTTTTTAATACTGAATAAATATTTTATTGAATTACATATTGTCCATTCTGGTCCAATACCTTTTAGCCTCTTTCTGGCAGTAGGATGATTCCTCGCTCATAATTTTTTTTTTCTTTGCTGGTAGAACACTGATCCAAGTGCTTTTTGAACTCCTCATTTAAAGTAAAGGTTTTATCACCTAAAAATTTTCATAGAGATTGGAACAAATAATAATCAGAAGGTTCCAGATCTAGAAAATATGATGGGTGTGGCAATAAAAGCTTCTGCCAAGTTACCAAACTTGTATGAGGTCTAGCATAATATTGGCAGAGCACTACATCTTTTCTATTGATCAATTCTGGCCTTTTCCGTTTACGTGAATCATTCAGTTTGTCCAGCTGATGACAGTACACTTCAGAACTGATAGTTGTGTTGTCTGATAGAAGCTTAAAAAAAAGATTTCTTTGGAATCGCACCAAACGGATAGCATCACCTTTTTTTCAATGAATACCAGTTTTCAAAATGCTTTGAGCCAGTTCATCTTTTTTACTCCATGATCTCTTGCATTTAACATTGCTGTAGACAACTCACTTCTCTTACCCAGTGATGATATGCTTCAAAAATGGATGAGTTTCTTGACGTTTGAAAAGCAAATGAGAAACGTCAATACAATGGCACAAATTTCTTTCTGTGAGAAGATGAGGAAGCCATATGTCGAGCTCTGAGATTAAACCTAGGCATTTCAAATGATCATGAATGGTCAAATTCGATAAATTTAATCTCTCAGTGATCTTACGAGTCATTATTCGCCAGTTTGCATCAACGCCTTTATTGTGCCTTAATCAGCTTTAACTGGCCTTCCAGAACATGGTGCATCTTCAAGTTCAAAATTGCCGAATCGAAATTTTGCAAACCACTGTCAATACATCTTCTTCATACACATCGGATAATTTTTTTTCTTGCTTGAACACCATTTTTACCTTTTTGATAGTAAAATATGCCGAAAATACTGCTTTTCACTTTCCATATCTGAGAGAGCACCAACCAAATATTACTATGTAGAATCAATCAAACTCTTTCACAAGCAAACCTTGCTATATCAGCTGCCAAAACATACAATGATTATGCAGCTTAAGTGTGAAGTTTCAGTGAAAAAATACACACACTTAAGCCCTCTGTTGGTAGAAAATGAAATTACTTTTTGAACAACCCAATAATTTAGTCATAACCACCATTTAAGAATATATTTATATAATTTCAAAATAAATAAATAAATAAATAGTTTACATATATAGGTACAATTTAATAAAATATTACTATATATTAAACAAATGTAAGGATAAAAGGATTACTATTCATAAACTTAGAATAATGCAAAAATAAAAATCTGCTTACATAATTTATGAATAGTTTTGTTTCTGGAAGTTGCCCATAATGTCTATATTGCGAGTGTAATGACTCAATACTAGCTTTAACTGTTAAATTTCCATAAACTGGAGCTCCACTTGTGTAACTGTAAAAAATAAAAGTAGAACTGTATATCCATACCATCGGATGTCTGGACAGTAAGTCAGATGTCAATAACATAATTTAAAGAAAAAAGGGAAGAAAAAAAAATTAAATACTTACTTTGCTATCACGCTTCCAGTTATTATTTGTTGGTTTTCCAAAATAAAAGGTGGCAAAGTTACATTTACCTCAAATGGAGTCTGATCTAGCAGTTAGAACATAAATTATCAATAATTAATAATACATAATAAAATTACTTATATTAAAGATATTATTCTTCTATGCAAAAACATCTATGTTTATTTATTAAAAAAAACTAATGGTTTATGGAAGTGAAAGTAATATGAAGAACCTTTTTTAAAAGAAAATGAAATATCTTATAAAGGGGTACTTACAATATTCTTCAACGTAGATGGTTTTTTCTTCAACTTGACCCTAAAGCAAGAAAAGTTTACAAAGTTAAATCTTTTGAGTAGTAATAGGAATATAACAAGAATAAAAAATTTCAAAGAACATATCAGGGGAAAGTGTAAAAATTTTAAAAATTCAGCTTCAGTTTTCATTTAAAATGATAAAAAAAAAAAAAAGAAACGCATAGCATTTCTAGATAGAGTAAGATAAAAATACTAATACTAGTTTTGTATAATAAAATAATGTGAGTAAATATTACCTTCCACTTATGAAGTTTGAATAAAGTGAAATACCTTCCCTGTCAGTCTTTCTAACAATTAAAAATAGTGGGTTACATATAACTTAGAGATCTTAATGCTTCCAATTTTAATTAAAATTCAGTTTCTTTAACCTTTTAGCTATCATGCCCGAAATAATCTAGGGCATAGCACTGGTGTTCCAAAATGTCATGCCCAAGTATTACTCGGGGTAATTTTTTTTTTTTTTGAGTGCATCGTATTGTTATTCCCAAATATATACTGTGAGAAATTTATTTCAGTTTCAGTTCAATAGACGGCAGCACTATACTAAAGGTTTCAAAAGATAGAGGTTTATATTCAAAGTGCACGGTAATTTTTTTTTTCGGATTTTTTGCTTGGGGTCAAACTTTGATTTTTGCAATAAAAAAAATTGACAATTTAAGTATTCAAATCATCAAAATAACTTGACAGTTAAGGGGTTAAATATATTGATAGAATTGAAAGTGAATCTGGCAATAAACGACCTTCTTTATTTTTAAAATGAATGAAGTTTCTAATTTGTAAACCAGTTACTCAAATTCAGAGGTGACCAAACTTCATATTAATAACAGTTATAAGCTAAAATTCAGCAGTATTAAAGAACTGCAAATATTCCAAAAGAGTTATTTATATGGAATTATACTGTTTCAATAGTAATAGTAACTGCAAATAATAAAATGCTTCAAGTTAACTAATACAGATTTCATATTTTCAAATGATGTGTTTATTCATAGAAATAAATGTTTCTAGTTGTTCTTGTCTATTATTCAGAAAAATATGTTCTTATGGTAAACATACTTCAAACATTTAAACAATGTATTGATTGAATATTCTTTCTCCCACCATCCAAAAAAAGAAAACTGAGCACTTTCTTCTGAATTTCAAGTTGCCCCCTTCTAATTGCCATGCAAATGATTTAAATAAAAGTAAACTGAAGTCAGAAAATGGACACAATATCTTTAAAATAATGTAAAAAGGTTTTCATTCATATGAATAAAAATGCAATGATTTGTAAAATAGAATATTTGTCTTTGCTTGTAACCCAAAGAAGAAGAAAGCCCACTAGCGGCCGAGCAGTTAAAGCCACTGAACACTGATAGTTTGGTCCAAGGTTCGAGTCCCGCTGAAGGGGCTGGCTGTATGGCGTTTTCGTGGTTTTCCCCATGTGTAATGTGGATACGAGCCAGTTTCCCTTAAAAAGACCTCCACGGGGCATCCCTCACTTTCCGTGTATTGCCTAAGGGCAGAGCACGTTATAAGGGAAAAAAAAAAGAAGAAGAAGAAAACAAGTGTGACAAAACAGCATTCACCAAGCATAAATTCTAGTCAAGCTAGAAAAGAATTATTTAAAAATAAACTGTTAGTTAACGAAGAATTCCACAAAAAATAATAGTTTAATTTTCACAATCAATCAAGTTCAGGATCAAAATAATGACACCACATTTAAAATACGATAAATCACTAATGTGATAAAATAAATGATATCATTTAATTTATTTGATATATATAAATTCATCCAGATTATATCAAACATGATGGTAAAATCTCTCTCAAATTATTTTAATAAGGTAAAAATATATATGCATTATTGTCATTCAGTAAAATCTAAGATTTACTATTTGATATTATATACTACCAAAGTTATTTTACTTATCTTTTCTAGCCAATGCATATCCTAAAATAAGTTCGCCCCATCAGTAGTTCAAACAAACAAAATCATTTGTGTTCTTGAGTATTACTTTTATGATTAATGCCTGGTAGTCCTTTTTTAAATTGGTCTGAAATTATTATAAGTGTTATGGAGAATTTACATTCCTATTTTTCTTTGAGCCCAAAAGTTTGATACATAAGTAAGAGCAGCTTGGCTAACAAGAACATATCAATATAATAATCTACACACTTTGAGCTTGCTTCTTTGCCACTGAGGATTTTTCAAAGCCCTTTCTCCCATGCTAGTCCCAGAAGTTTCCTGAAGGTGTCTACAGCGTTTACACTCTGTCACTTCTAGCCATATGGACAGTTCCCATGCCTAATATGGAACTAAAATACTGCTGGAATGTCCCATTTCCATCCTGAACCTAAATTCATCTATGTAAGTTGGATGACTTCCCTAAAAAACATTGCAGCAAAAACTGCAACTGATGTCTAGCCAAAGAATGCTAGCTAAGGACTGCCCCTTGCAACATGAAATACTGTATTACTATTATGTTCTTGTTATGATCCTCTGCAATCCCAGATTCTGGTCATAAATTCTGGATTGTCTAAGAGACACAGATCTTCCTTTCTTACTTATTCTTTTTCTCCATCTCGTAATGTAATATAAAAATTTAATGATTCTTAGAAAAGTGTCTCATACTGCAGCAATATACATAACAGATTATAATTGTTTCAAAAATAAACTAATTGTTTTTCCAACACTAGCCACATTCAATGAGGAACAAGCAGCAATTTATTACTAAGCATAATTCAACAAAAATGCAAACCTCAGAAATCATTTCTATCAAGCAAACACAATACTGCATTATGTATATAAAATACAAAAGGCTTTGACTAAAATTTAATTTAGGGATAAGGGAGAGTAAAATGGCAATATTATTAGATATTTTGCAAAACAACTGACACTTTCCCCATTATAATAATGTTTTTTTTTTTTCAAAAGATGAAAGGGATTCTTATAACAAGAGTCAATGATATATATACTTTCTTACAAAATATTATACTTAGCAATGGCATATATATTTATTATTCATATTTAAGTTGTTTTTACTTACTTGTGCAACAACTTTGATTGTCCAGTTGCCAAAGAATGGTTGTTGAGATAATTGATAAAACAAACTAACTGCACCTAGAAGAGAATTTTAAAAGACAGCAAAATTTTAACAAGCTGCAAGTGAGATGAAATCACACTTCTTTATTTAAATTTTAATTTTTGTTATACCAACTTAAAAACAAAACTTAATGATTCTACAACCTAAATACTTCATTTATTTGTGCATTTCCCCTTTTTTTCACTAATTTTATCATATGGAAATTGAAATTGACATGGTTACAGTAAGAATATAGCAAATGGAAAGTATTCACAGACAAACTACAAGTAACTATGACAATATTATTCATTTAAAAGAAACCTACATTCCAATAAGAATACTCAGTAATATTAACGTTGCAGTATGTAATAAGATATTTTCATTTCTGCTCCCCTGTATCTTGAGTCTCACATGCTCTCATTGTTCCCCGCAGCTATTCTACATGCCACAAATTATTCAGGGGATAATTTGTGGATTCCACTGAATAAATTGTGGAATTATTCTACACACCACAAATTATTCAGCGAATAATTTTTTAATTATTCAGTGGATAATTTGTGGAACTATGTCACCTGTTACAACTTACAAATCATTGCTATCATTCCTGTGGTCACTGTTTTGTGTGTCTTTTCTCACGCAATGATTTTCAGAACCATCAAAAGCATTAGATATCCCTGTTTTCTTGAAGCTCTTTACTATTAATGCTCACCAGTCACAGCCCATGCACCCAAAATCCAAGCAAATATGTTATTAAGAAGAAAACAACTAATACATGGACAAATTCCTTTTAACATTTAGGGGAGCACATTTTTTGAATATCCCGAGGAAAGGGAAAATTCATTTACGCTCATCAATCAGAGCCAATGCACCCAAAATCTGATAGGGAGAAAACATGTAAATAAACACAGTATCTGTTAATATGATTTAATAATATTATCTGATAGCAGAGTGAAATAATTTATTGTTAATTTTTTTATTTTTGAACACAGTACTTTAACTGACATTGCATGTTTTCAAATCTCTCTCTCTCTTTCTATATATATATACACACAGACAAGCAGTTCTGAGATTGTGAATGATCTAATTTACAATACAGTGTATTTACAAAGGTTCCAGTGGTGATAAGATAATTAAATGAATCATAATTTTAGAACAAAGAACATTTTGAAAGCTAAAGCGGCTGATTTACTCCTTTTCATGTACTTATTAGCTTTTTCCTATTTTTGAAGTATTATTTTAAAGACTGATATATCACACTTGGATATTTATTACTACTTATTACTTACTATTTATTACTTACTTATTTTACAAACTATGATCCATTTTGTTTATCACTTTATGATCAAATACCTCTTTTCTGAAATATATGTGGTTAGAAGGTAAATACTTAGTTCATAGTTTTTATGTATTTCTTCAATATTAAAGGCATTAAATAAATTTCCTTAAATAACCAAAATAACGAAAAAATTTAGATACAGTTCTCAAGGCACTGATTTAAATATTTAGCGAATTGTCTCTCAAGCAGTAGAATCAAAATATATTCCATCCTCTTTAGTACCACTTGCCATTATTATCTTTCAATATTGCCTCAAAGTGCCCCTTTCAGTTAGAAACCAACACTTAGGCTACTTCTAAGTTATATTAATTCATTTGTATGTTTGTTCTCTTTAATAAAATTAAAAGAAAATGAACAATATTACTTGTAACTTGTTATTATCGTGCACTACTGACACTAACATTATCATTATATTTTATTACTAGCCGCTGCGCGGCCAGCCTTCGTCTGGCTTTTAAGTGTACCGGAAAAATGCCTAAAGAGAACACCAAACATTAAATTTGAAAACTGCACAGAATTTACTCTGCAGAACAATTTTATCGAAAAAGAAACAAACAACAACGGAAAAAAAAATTCAGTTAAAAATGCATTACCTATAAATAGCATACAATGAAATAAGCAATATCCCTTAATACAAATATTAATCATCCTAATAAATAAATTAACCAACTTCCTGCTGCCTTCTCTAGACAAACGTCCAGTATCCAAGAGAAACATTAAATTTAAAAACAGCACAGAATTATCGCCCTCATTTTTCCGTGCTGATATCAGCAACAATGGCTGTGTGCCATTGTTGTTCATATAATGAGAGAAAATTATCAATTTGATACTATTTCATCTTGTCTAGATGCATCTTGTGTACCAGATTTCATAGGCCTGGGTCTATTAGCTTACGCGCAGTACGAACGAAAGACACCTACACACACAGAAAGACTCGCCCTTTTAAATATAGATCTATAAATTAATTAAACAATTTACCTTTGCAAAAAGAAACAATCTTTCAATTTCTTAAACTGTTCAATAGAGTAAAATCTCGCTTTGCTATAGCCCATTATGTCTTAAAAGGACGCGATTTCGTCAGAAAACACAAAATTAAAAAAAAAAAAAATCTAATTCGAATTTCGAAAAACTCGCTTCGAGGTGCACTGGCTCATGCAAAAAAATCATGCAAAACTTTTCAATATCTTACAAACAGTGAAATAAGCAAAAAATAACATGAAAGAAACTCAAAAAACAAAACATTTCGCGCAGAATTTTACTCTGCAGAACAACTTTATCAAAAAAGAAATCAATAAAAATGTATTATATATATAAAAAATGACAATGAAATATGCAGTATCCCTTAATACAAATATTACTTATCCTAATAAATAAATTAACCAACTTCCCTTTGCAAAATCTTAAGAACTCAAATGGTATAAACAGATTAAGAACTTAAACAGATTAAAAAATATCATGCAAAACTTTTTTATAATTAAAATTATATATAATTAAAACATAATATTACAATGAAATAAGCAATATCCCTTGATACAAATGTTAATTATCCTAATAAAGTAATTAAACAATTTACCGTTGCAAAAAGAAACAACTTTTTAATTTCTTAAACTTTTCAGTCTCTTAAAAACAGTAACATAAGAAATACGATGAAAAATTGTTGCCAAACCGAAATTTTTAAAAGAATGAAACTATTCAAAATGATGCAATTTCATCAAAAATCTATCAACAACAATAAGAAAGGAAAATTGTTGCCAAAACTACATTTTAAAATATCTGAGATGTGAGAAGTGTATTCGGAAGCTTCATTTAAAAAATTTTTAAAAAATACAAAATATTATTATTTTTCCAAAATTCTTTTTTTAAAAGGAGTCGAAAGGATTAAAGTTCAACGTGTCCAAAAATCGAAGGAAAATAAACAGCACATTTTTAAAATAAGTTTTTTTTAAAAAAATTCCGCTGAAAAGGTGTTAAGCTCACCTTCCTAAATAAATTCGTATTTAATTGATTTATTGAAATACGAAATTTATTTTAAGTTCGTAAAATAGCTAAGTGTCTACGCTTCACGACGATGTGAAAATGAAATGTATAGAGTAATATCTCGCTTTCCTGTAGCCCATTATGTCTCAAAATGACGTGATTTGGTCACAAAATATAAAATAAAAAAAATTCTAATTCGAATTTCGAAAAAATCGCTTCGAGGTGCACTGGCTTTTGTGTAGATACACCTATGTACCAAATTTCATGGCCCTGGGTCTATTAGCTTACTCGCAACACGAACGAAAGACACACACACACACACAGACTCTTTGTTTTATTATATGTAGAGATTTTTACTACATATGAGATATTATAGGATTATGAATATTATTAAAGCAGTTATTTAAGAAGTCAAGCAGATAACAGTGTATGTGTGTGGAAGAAAATCTACCTAAACAATGCATAAAACTGTTTAAAGCGAGTAAACAATAACTGATACAATAGCTGAATTAATACAAGAACTATTTACAAGCAATGAAAATGTGCATGCAGTGGTTTAGCAATTAGAATTGGAAATGGACAGCATTTATGTTAGCAAGCTTATTTTGACTCATGATGAAGAGGCTACTTGAGTTGGAAACATTCTCAAATTTAAAAAAAAAGAAATACAATGCCAAATGAATCTCTATCTGTAGATGTTACAAAATTTATAACAGTGGTACTAGCTTAGGTTTCTATTCTGATACACATGTTCTTAGCAAGATTAGAATCAACGAGCAGTTCAAGAACATTAGCAGCTGTACTCAATCTAATATCTCTTGCTACAAGATTATTTACAATTTCAAAAAGCAAATAAATATGCAGTCAACTCCAAGCATAGTTGGGAAATGCCATTCACAATAATGACAAGATCACTCCCAATTTAAACAACAGTAATGCCTTTATCACTAGCAACAGCCTTTAACATCCAAAGGAATAAAAGCTGCCAGAGAACAGAATTTCTCCTCACAGCCACTGATTTCCAGCACAATCTTTTCCATTATAGAGCCAAATTAGTTATCACTAGAAATTTATTTATTTGAAAAGGATGTGCTGGCATGTTTTTATGATGGTTTATGATATTTGATTTATAAAATAATACTGTTGAAAAATATGCATATATATATATAGAGAGAGAGAGAGAGAATAAAAAAAATACTGAAATTACACTTAAAGTATTTACAAATTTGACCCGCATAAAATTCAAGTTTCATGAAAGATTACAGAATTTACATTACTTATATAATTCATGAACTTATTCTACATTTTAGCATAAACACCATGAATATAGTAATTAAATTATATAATATGGATCTACACATATAAATACAAAATATATTGGCAATACAATCTTGCAAAAAATATTCCATAATTCAGAAATTATTTTCCTTTCTACAGAATAAATTCCAAACACTGCACATTTCATGCATTTACTATTACTGAAGAATATTAATTGACATGGAATTAAAATTACATAACATACCAAGATTAGTTTGTCTAGATAACCATCTACGCATTATGGTACCTCTAGGATCTAGTATGAATACATCAATTGCATCAGAAAAAGATTTTAAATCTGTTGTGACTGGAATTGCTCGAAAATAAACTGGAATTAAAAAATATATACTTTTAATCCCAAACATTTCATCAAAATTGAAAGTGCTTTATATATATCCTAAGAAATTTATAAATGTCTAATAAAATATCTTCATTTTTTTTTT
>KK120525.1:1055193-1073729 GCA_000611955.2 Stegodyphus mimosarum | reverse complement strand
TTCTACCCCATCTCTCTGTATTGAAGCTCTAACAGTGATCGGTGAAGGTGATCTAAATACTGTAACTGTCACACTATATATTTGCCCTGGACGAACTGTTTTGGAAGCTGTAATAAAGTAAGATCTAAAAAGAGAAAATAAATGTAAACAATTTGTTTAAAACAAAAAATTATTTGGAGAAGTTAATAAATGGCCATAATGTTTAGAACAATAAAACTCAATGCATGTACAGCGGAATATTTTAAGCAGATAAAATAAAATTCTAAGAAAGTCACAAATGAGCCATCTAACATTTTTCGAACAAAATCACATTTCTTTCTTACATATATAATCATACAAAATTTTAACAGCCAGGTAGAATAGATTGAACATTGAATTATTTTAGATTTTATTCTTAGCAGAACAAATCGTATAGCAAAGTATTTCAGCAATTTTTCTCATCTATGACATAAATACAAACCAGCTTTCTCTAGATGGTTCACTATAAGTACAACCGCCCACCAAATAATTGCTATTCCATGTTTGTATATAACATTAAAGGGGTAGTTCTCACAGCCAGGCATTTTTAAAGGTATCTAATTCCAGTTAATGAGTAACACAGCATTAAGATATCAAGCATTTTCTAAAAGAAAACCTTGCAAATTTATCATTAATGTACTTACAGGGATTTTATTTAATATAATTTTTTTCAATATACATGATTAGAGTTTATTGTGTTATAATAATGTAATTTCTTAGAATTTTATTTTTACATTCATAATTATGAATCCTTTACAAATTATACAGTCACTGTTGGCTGAACTACATAATATTTCATTAACGGAACGGTCAATCGATTTTTCAATGTTATAAAATATCATCTCTTTTAATAATATATTGTTTTAGAAATTACAGTCTTTTTACAACTTTTTAAATTAGCCAAACAGACCGCCACACAATTACACTTATCTTTCTACGTCCAAAACACTGTGCTGCCATCTACCGGGAAGAAATGTAAGTCACGTATGAAGAAAATCAGAGTAATTCTGGTGATGTATTTTATCAAAGCTGTTTGCTTAAACCACGGAGTTTGTTTAAACCGTGGTTTAACTCCGTGGTTTAAACAAATAAGGTGCAATTTTCAGTTTTCCGGTGTAATAAATTTTTATAAGTTCCAAATTTAAAATATAAAACTTTAAGAAACAGCAGTTCATCAGATATGAAACTGAAATACGAAAAAATAGTCTTACCGATAATTTAAATTATATTTTATATTTGAAAGAATAAAAATTGCGATTTATATTACGCACATATACTCTACTACTGATAAATTTTGCAAGTTTAAAATTAAAAAAAGAAAGAAAAAGAAAACAGTATATCTTTAAAGCATTTTTATAAACAATTCTTATTTCAGAAATATAAATTTAACGAAAAAATTCTCATTACTAGTAACATGTAAATGCTGCAATAAATTATATATAACATGAATTTTAAAAAATTTAACTGCCCCGGGTGAGGATCGAACTCACGACCTTCAGATTACTCAATTGAGAGATTATGAGACTGACGCGCTGCCTACTGCGCTACCGAGGCTTATTCTCGTTGGCCTTTTAAATATACAAGAAGACAAAAAGGAATTAATTTTTTTTAAATTAACATTTACTTCTTTATTTGCGTCATCGATAGAAACTTATTTGTTCTTTCGTAACAGTGCTTTTGAAAGAGATGTAACCGAATAGTAGAGCTATAATGTACTAGAAGATAGCATACTATACTAGAGCAAAGAATATATATTGTTCTTTGAATAGAGGGCGACTCTGTACCTCCACCGAATTCAAACTCCTCTCGAAAAAGATGCATTTTTGGCTCCAGAAAATTGTTGCGGCGAAGCGGTATTTACCTCTGTGTTGAATTTATTGTGGATTTAATAATGCAATTAGTAAGAGTTTTTTTAAAGTAATATGTAGTAGTTCCACTTTGTACTTTAATAAGTCGACAGATCTAAGTCTGTAAACGAATGTATTAGTTAATAAAACTAACAACAGAGAGTACGTTCAAATTTGGCCAAAAAATATACTTATAACATAGTTGCCGATTCTTTTACCTGGCGTATAATCGTTCTTAATCTTTATCCATTAATAAGAGAAGTATTTTTTAGCAATAAATGAAACTTAAATTGTACAGATTTCAGTCCTCTACTTCAAGTGATTTTCAGAATAATATTTCTTGTGAAATTTTATTTTATTTGAATTATCTGAATAGGCTGCCGACATTTGTAGAATTTTTTATAACAAGTCAACCAATCTTCACTTAGTTAATATATATATATATTTAATTTTATTTACATCAAAATAGGTTTTATTACTAATTTTGACCACACAATAGTATGTGTATTAATTTTATTTTCATCATGTTTAAAAGTACTTTTCATAAATAAAAACTTTCCTTCTTTACTCAGAATTTTCTCAGTATAAAAGTAAATTACAAAATGAAATCAGCCAAAGAAAATAAAATATTTTAAAAAGATTGTATAAATTAAAAAATATAACAGAATAAATAATAATAAATACAGAATGTAATTAAATATTAATATATTTTACATCAGAATTATAAATAGTTTAATAACCTAAATTATTCACTATAAAGGGGATAAGCAAACTTCCAGTTTTTTGCATTTCAAGGTTGGAAGCTATGTCATAATGTGTACATATTTCTGTAGAGTTATAAAATAGAATATTTTGTATATAAAATGATACATAGCTGTGTTACTCACAGATTTAATCTTATAATTTTTGAGTAAAGAAATAGTTTTTGTAAAAATATAAATTTAAAAAATGGCAGTAAGGTTAATATTAAGGAATATGCCATTTAATTCCTGTTCTACATAAACTTAACAGTATAGAGCAAAAAGAAATTAAATGGGTAAGTAACTGTGATCATTTCAAATGATTATCAGCATGTCTTTTTATGATAGTATATTATGACAATTATATTTTATGTAGAATTTAAATTTACCAAAAATAATGCCTCTATTTTGTTTTGGAATGTGTTTACAATAGATGCCAGGTAATGCGATTGCGGTTAATGTTATCATTCAGTTATTGTTATCAATTTACCAAAGTCCCACCTGTTTGTATACGAAAACATGGAAAATGCATCACTTATTGTGATCAAGAGTTCAGTTAATATGATCATGCTATTATAGAATAAATTTTTCTTAACTAAAGTAAAACTGCGATATAAAGTCAAAATAAATTATAAAAATCGCTAAATAACAGAGAAAAGTCACCAAGTGTCGTACAACTTGTCATCAAGCTCCATGATTTTGATTTGGTAAAAGTTTACAATTGGGTGCCCCTTGTTTTTTGGCGATTCTGTTTTGATGCCAAGATCGGCGCCAATAAGACACAATTTCAAGATGGCCGTTACACAAAACCAATTTCACAAACTCCGTGTCCATGTACACATCGACCTATTTTCACTTAAAAAAACATCAGAGAATTGCACAAACTAGTCATTGCATATTGCATTGACTCTGTCCATGTACACATTGATTTATTTTCAATAACTAAATCAAGAAGCTGAAACCATGTTAAAACTCTCATGGTAACCAGAAATGGGGTTTCATCGCCAAAACTGAACAAAATGTTTCGCCAATCGAAAGGGCACCCAGTTCTACACTAGAGCCTTTGATTTTAATCAGTCATTTAAAATTAGGCAAAAAAAGGCAACTTTAAAGTTTCATAGATTTTGAATAACTATATCAATTTTGAGGACAATCAGACACAAGGTAAAGAAATTTGCAGAATTTCCCTCTCCCCCATAAAATAAAAATTCCTTGAAAACATCTCCAACAAACTAAGGTTGCTTTTTTTCGCTTAATTTAAAATTTTACATTGGTATGTTCTTTTTTAATGAGAAATGTCTTCTGACTGTCAAGATTAAGGATATGGCACAGTCGAATAATTTCCAGAAAAATTATGAACAATTCATAAATGCGTTTTCCTGATTAAAATGCTGCGAAAATACGTATTTATATGTTTCTATTTATATCTATATTAAATTAATTAAATTCTATTTTGAAGGATATTATTCTCATCATTTAATGTTATCAAAATAGACATTGACAAACGTGATCACACACCTACTGTATGTAAATTTGTATGGATGTATATTCATAGTAATATTAATTAAGATAAAAACAGCTTCAAGAAATAAATAATTTTAGAATAATTCAAACTGTTCGTTATTTTAAAATGCTTTTATTATTCAGGAATGTAAATTGTATCTAAATACAGCAGTTTTATTCACATTTAGATCAAAATTTTTGAGTATTTTATTGCTTCCTGGATACTTCTGGCAGAAAAAGCTTTTAGTTAAGTGGGTTTTTATTTGTGTTCTACTTTATTAATATAATTACAAGGTTATGTTTTCCTCCATTTGACTGGCATTTAAATGGTGAAAATTATCATCAACATTAAGAAAATTCTTGAATAAATTTTTAACATATATAATAACTATAATCCATAACCTTTATTAAGTATTATATCATTTTCTTAAGAATAACCAGTTCGGTAAAAGTTTACAATTGGGGGCCCCTTGTTTTTTGGCGATTCTGTTTTGATGCCAAGATCGGCGCCAATAAGACACAATTTCAAGATGGCCGCTACACAAAACCAAAACAAGAAGTCGAAGAATTTCACAAACTCCGTGTCCATGTACACATCGACCTATTTTCACTGAAAAAAAAAAGTCAGAGAATTGCACAAACTAGTCATTTAACATTTTGACTTTGTCCATGTGCACATCGATTTATTTTCAATTAAATAAATCAAGAAGCTAAAACCATGTTAAAACTCTCATGGTAAACAGAAATGGGGTTTTATCGCCAAAACTGAACCAAAATTTTTCGCCAAAAAACAAGGGGCACCCAATTCTACACTAGAGCCACCAGTTCAAATAAAATATGATACATTTTAAGAAGAAAGATTTTGTAGCTTTTAATTTTTTAATTAGTGGAACTCTAGAATTCTCTGAACTTGGATAATTAAGACCATAGATCATTCGTATTGGATTGAGTTAGATTATTCAATTAAGGTTAAATTATATTTGTCAAAGTTTCATTCCAATTTTGACTAAAAACACCTTTGCAAATGGAATGCAAAATCCTCCTACTCTTCTATATCTACCAACAACGTCTTAAAATGACTCTGACTGTCAGATACTGCCATTCTATGAAGATAATAGTCACAAATACCCTTGGCAACATCTAAAAATATGTGTATTCAGCTTTCACTAATCTGCATATTATCTACAACAGACCATGTTTTTTTTAAATCTGGATAACTGGCTTTCTTCCATAAATCAATTACAGATTTACTGAATAGGAAATAATGAAATTTCAGTGTATTTATGTGTAATATTTTATTCTAAAGATTATGTGCTTAAAATTAAAAAAAAAAAAAAATTATATTTTTATTTGCCTAAATACAAGTTATATTTATATTAGAACTAAAGTAAACTGAATTTTAATTTGTATAGGCCCTTAAGGTGCTTACCATAAAACAAAAATATCACAATATATCTATGAAAATTGTTTGGATCCGGAATACAACAAAAAGACCACATATGAAAATGGCAGTGTTGCTTGTTAAAATTGAAGAACTTTTAAGTGCATAATTTTGAGTTTGGTGACTTTTATTAGGGTGGTTATGCTAATTCATACCATATTAAACATATAACCTTATTTGAAATTTTACAACACTAAAAGTGAGCATATTATTTTTGTGTAAAAACATATTTTAAAAAATTAAAATACATTTTTTACTGATATAAGGTAAAAAAGTATTTACATATTATCCTGTTGTCTGTGAGAATTGGCCACCATGAAAAATAATGAAGATTCCCAACAAAATTGCACCATTCGTTCCTGTAGAATTCAAAGGAACTGAAGCCTCTTTAATTTAATAAACAATCTGTATTCAACCCATTTCATTTTCACATCTTATAAAAAAGCTTTCGTTGATTTCTACTGTTTTGTTAGGCCTTCTGATGTTACCAGAAGCTCTATTTAGAAAGCTATGAGTACAAATTTCCAGCAAGTAATTCTTCCAATCTGTTTCTGTTTTATCTGCCATATTCAGCTGATCCATACCATGTTTAGTAATACATACTTTTTTTTGATATAGTAAGGTTTGAAACTAATCCACTGCTTCTGTTCTGTAGAAGGCAGATCCCAAATTTTATAATTTTTTCTAAATGCAAGAATATAGCAATAGCAGTTAATTTGTGTCTTCGTTCATAAAAATAAGAGATGACTTATCAAGAATCAAGGTTACATCAAATGAAAGGCAGATGTTATGAGTGTTGCTATTTCATGTTTATCTATAACTAGCCATAAATCTTGTTGCTTGGCCACAATTTACACATCTGACATGATAATATGTAAATACCAATAATAAAATTCACTATATAATGTGCATTACATATTTGCCTTTACAATTTGTGATTTTTTTGAATACTTGCTAAATAATGTGGTTCGATCTGGATACCATATAGATTGATGTAAATTTAATTGCCTAAAATATATATTGAATGATATTATATTTTTATATTGCTTGAATAAATGTATTGAAAGAATTTTTTTCTTTTTTTAGGCAGTTATTAAGACTGCAAGAAGATTAATGAAATGCATATTGTGATAAACAAAGATCCATATTATATTCCGCAGCAACATCTCAAACATATATTCTCTCACAACTTAATTTTAATATTGACTGGTTGCATATACCAAACAATATGTATTAAAAAAGTTTTCCATTGTATACGTACTGTCAAAAAATCTAGTTGTTGGCTAAACATGGTTAAAATTTAGAGACCAAGCACTAACCAAGATATACACTTACATATCAATGGTGTGACTCCATATCTCAGTGCTGGTGCAGCATACTGTCCCAAATGCCATTCTTCCGGCATCTGCAATGTCTAGACATGTTCTTCAGAAAATCATCATAACGAATTTACTCAATGGAAACTCTTATCTGTATAGCCACTATTTAATGAACAGTATTGTCTAAATCATTCCAAATGATACCTGATGCTTGCAAATATGATATTGTGAACAGCAACATTCTTGCAGATTTCTATTTGGCTGAACAATCTCTGAGTAGCAAAAGTGTAAGCAGAGAGTTGAAAAATTAATATTTAAGTTGAAGAGAGAGTTAAACTGTGTTATGCATTTAACACAAACTTGGAAAACAAACACCAGTAAGAATTCAGATAAGAATTCATAGCACTTTCTTCTGATATCTTTCTGTAATAAGAAGATTGACAAATATGACAACAATCAGTAGTTTCATTGAACAGTAATCAGAAATATATTCTGGAGAGATAAAAAGTCTGGATCAGCAGTTTTGTCTAACATTCTTCTCTGATAAGAATCTAACAAATATAACTAATTCTTGTCTGTCAGTTGTTTATACTTAGTGTGTTGATAATTGAATTCATTGCTTCTATAACATTTTCATTTAAAGACAATGTTGCTCACACTTGTTTGGCAGTTGTACAGAAATCTATATCTGTAGTGTAATGTATAATACTTTTATCAAATCTGTTTCACCTGTTATTATTGCAAATTTCACATTGCTTAAAATTGTATTAAATTTTGATTTTATTATATTCATGTTTTTATAAAATTTAAATTTATTATTCTTTTGTGATTAAAACTGGAGTCTATCAGAGGTTACCTTATATTTTTAAATTTTATTTAATAACATAGATATGCCAATTTTTAAAAAATGTAAACCTTGCATAATTAATTTTTGGCAACATGTGAAATTGTTTATGCATTTTTATTATGAAATTTATAAAAAAGTTTTGTATCTAGTATATTAAAACATTTAAATTATAATAGTTATGCAATACTCACATATTTTTATTTACAATAAATAATGTTATTTTAGAAATTATAGTTGAATGTTTTCAAATGAATGAATGTGCAAGTTTTATTACTGAACAGATGCCATAAACTAGTAAAACTTATTAATATTCTCATTAATATTGCATTTTAGATAGTATAATCATGTGTAATTAATATCTCTTACAGGTTTACAGCATAATAGTACCTGATTATTTGATCAGAATGAATAAAAGTCGGGGAAAGAATGTTCTTTACTTGAGTTCCTGAAGGAAAAATGAATAAAAGAAAACATCATTCAAACACTGCGTTACAGATACCAACATTTTATAATAATTTCTTATATAATCTAATTTTCATTATTTTGAATAAAAGTGCTTTTTAATGAAAAATGTTATTATTTAGATTTAGTAACTTTTTTTTCTTTCATGTATTGATTTTCCATAAAGCATTCCGAGGGGATTCAAAGCTGTTAAAAATTTTTTAACATAATTGGATAATTTAAAAGAAATTTTTTATTTATTTCCGACTTTTCTGTATTTTTAATTGAACGTTTTCTGAACTTTTCATTTTTATGATTCTGTCACATACAAACTTTGCGATATGTAAAAGTATCTGCTTTTGGTTATTAAGAAATAGATACAAAAAGTGGACATGTCTTCCATAAAAATTCACTTTATAATTTTAATATCTAAAGAAAAGTTTCTATAAGGAATATGATAAAATTTCATTATTTTGAGCAGGGTTAAAAATTTGTTTTGGAGATAATAGTACGGCCAGAATATCTCCAATGTAGCACCTGGCCATTATGGGAATTACTACATTGCTGTATATTTAAAGATATGTGCTGCTTTTACAGTTTTGTTCTGAATTATAAATAGAATCAATATGTCAGTCATTTGTTTTATTCAACAATGATAAAAAGCATGCAGTACTTTTACTATTCTGTAAGTCTTGGGAAAAATAGTCATAAAGGTTAGGTTAGGTTATTCAATTATGGCTAATCACATGAGGGCTATCTGCCTAAAGGGAGGGATGCCTTCATGGAGGACTTTCCAAGGGAAACTGGCTCGTATACACGTTACACACGGGGAAAACCACAAAAACGGCTATGAAGCCAGTCCGTTCGCGGGATTCGAACCTCGGACCGAACTACCAGTGTTCAGCGTCTTTACCGCTCGGCCGCTGGTGGGCAATAGACATAAAGTTGACATCATTTAATGTGAAATGTTACATTGATCAAGGCTAGATAAACCTAGTAGGGGGTCCCATAGAAGAAATAGACCACACAAAAAAATGCTCCCACTCAAAATTAGAAAATAAATATGTTCCTGGGTTACTTAAAAGGCTAATGCTTATACTAATTTTTATTAAAAAAAAGAATTTTCATTATGAAACAAGACAATAAATTTTTGTTTGTGTTACAATAGAAATAAAAATGTATAATTTTATTTTATTCTGAATATTGTAAAATCTGTTTATAAACATGCATATGACTACACTGGTGTGCAAAAATTAAGGACGAAGTCGAAAAATTAGCATATCAGCTGAACGAAGAGGCAGAGCGGACAGAAAGACCAATCAGGAGATTAAGTATGATGTACGGTAGCACATGCGCAGATATGCAGGTAGATGTAATGGGGGAGTGTCTGAGTAGTATAAAGCATGTTGTCGGTGTAAGATCAGTATTTCTGGCAAAGAGATTGCACGCCGTATAGCAGTTAAAATCACACCGAGTTGCTGCCTCAGCGAGAAATGGCGAATAATCAATCTGTTAGACGACATCTGGATGCTTTTACCCGAGGTCGAATCATTGGGAAGTTGGAGGAAGGCCGCAGTGTGACAAGTGTGGCTGCAGAGTTCGGAATTGCTCACAGCATCGTTTCACGACTTTGGAGACAATTTCAAACTACAGGAACAGCTATCCGGGGGTTTAGTAGTGGTCGTCCACGAGGAACCACACCCGCAGATGACCGGTATATTGCCTTACAGGCCAGAAGAAACAGGCGGCAGACAGCAGGAGAAATCGCTAGACACACGACACAGGCGACTGGACGACCGATATCGCATTTTACCGTGGCCAGAAGACTGCACGGTGGTGGTCTGTTTGCACGACGCCCTGTACGGTGTGTACCTCTAACGCCTGCCCATCGGAGAAGGCGTTCTCTGTGGTGCCGGGAACACCGGAATTGGAGAGACAATGAATGGGGACGAGTACTCTTTACAGATGAGAGCAGATTTAGTCCGAGTTGCGATTCTAGACACATACACATCTGGACAGAGCGGGGAACATGCAATAACCCCTTCAACATCATCAAAAGGGACTGTTTTGGAGGTCGCGGAGTTCTCGTTCGAGCAGGCATAATGCTTGGTAGCCGGACTGACCTTCATATCTCCCAAGGAGGTTCGTCACCTGGGACTGCTATTGTAACGAGGTTCTTCTTCCTTACATGTGTCTTTTTACAAGAGCTATGGGTCCTCAGTTCCTCTTCATGGACGACAACGCTCCACCTCATTGCACAGTTACTGTTGGAGAGTGAAGATATTGAACACATGGATTGGTCGGCAAGGTCTTTGGATCTAAATCCCATCAAGCATGTACGGAACTTACTAGGGAGACCCGTGGCAGCACGTAACGATTCTGAAACTGCGATTGGTGCTACAAGAGGAACAAGCAGCAGTGTCTCAACAACTCATTAACAACCACATATCCAGCATGCACAAATGATGTGAAACCTGCCTAGCAGTCAGGGGAGATCATATCCCCAATTAAAGACCAGATGTTTCTTGCTGGACACCCATCACAGGGATGTTTCGGCCTTCAGTCGCATTGCGCTCCATGCTACTTTTTCCATAAAACTTCTTTTTATCCCTCTGATTTCTCTTTTAGTAAGTGTTGCTTACGTTACTCATGTCCTTACGTATTGGGGATCTTACGGTATTAAATGTGTTGATTTGGAAAGGTTTTGTACAAAGTTATATTGAAAAAACCGTCTCGTCCTTAATTTTTGCACACCAGTGTATGTATCAATACACCAGTAGAATTAGAACTATTTGATAGTAGCTGATAAGTTAGTTTTATTAAATGCACAATAAAGCTAAAGAAGATAATTTTGATTGTCTCAATAAATTTTATAAACAATTTTTTACAATGTTTTAATACTGAAAGTGGTCATTCCCCCAGGTGCATTTCATACAGGCAAGATTAGATATACATGCATTAAGATTTCTGTATTTTGAAATGGGGATATAAATTTTATGGTCTTTATAAATTGTAATATATCAGGTGGTACCAATTTTTTAGCAGTGTATTTTATTCAAAGTTAATTCATCTAAATCTATTTGAAACACTTTAAAATGGTTTTTAATGTTTGCTACATAATTTTAGTTCAAAAGCTATTTTGTTACAAATCATGTAAAACAATTGCCTTTAGAGGTTTCCTGACCATGATAAATGAACCAAAATCTCCCTCATCATGATGAACCGTGAAATAAAAAATCAGATACTGTTCTATTATCTGGACCAGATTAAAAAAAATGTATGTATGTACATTATATGTATATATGTGTACACACACGTACATTCATACTTGCATATGTACATGTATACATGGAAACATATATCCATATGTACATGCATGCATACATACATTCCTGAATCCAGTCCTGATAACAGAACAGTATCAAAAATCATTTACTCTTTCGAGACCTTTTATCAGAATCAGAATAAGCTTTTGTTTTTTATGCATTTCATGCTACCAGTTCTGTGTCTGGAAATAGACATATTAACTCGGTTTCTGTGGTGCTTTGATAATCGTCAGTTTTAAAAAATGCATTTCCAGTTAAGAGGGCACAGCACGTCGTTTACATGCAGTGGACCTTATGCATGTAAATAAGAAAAGAAATCATTTATATGTTACCACATATTCCAGTGTATAATTTCAAGCTATATTTTTTAATTTTTAGATATATTTGCAGTATAATGCACAGCCTTTTCTTTCCAAAGAAACTTGAAAGGTATAAGTGCAATGCTTGTCATGCTTATCTTTGGAAATCATTCATTCGAAGACTTTTCCCAGGCTTTTGTATAATGGTGAATTGACAAGCGGTAAGGGGAACAATATGTGTGTTGGAGAAATGGTTGAGGGAGTAAATAATTTTGCACAGGGGGGGGGGTTGTATTCCATACACCTATGGACAAGAATGTTTTTCCAGGGTTTCAAGGAGCTTCCTCATCATGTAGTCTTTTGAAGTGAATATATCTTTAGTAAATCGTATTTCCTTTAGTTGAAATACAGTTGATATGTAATTCCTTATAGTAGTAAATATGGTTCCTGCCAAATGAAACAAAGTGCTGATTTCAATGCAAAGTCATTTATTTCACAGAAGAGAATGGGAATAGTGCTGCAGCAAAGATATTTGGTATTAGTGAAAGTTCCATATGGGAATGACAGAAAAATGAAATCATAGTAATCAATGTACAAAAGAATAAATGTGCTTTGCGCAAAGATGTAACAAAAAGGCCTACCCTAGAAGAAAGTGTTGTGAACTGGGACCTTGAAAATGGACAAAACGCATTAAGTGTAATAAAATAGCATCTGTTTATTTGCTTTAAATTGGCCAAAAAGTTTAAAGCAACTTTGAGTTGGTGTAGTTGATTTATGGTATGGAATAATTTAATTCTATGAGGAAAAAGTTTTGCAAAGGCTTCTGAAAAATTACCGATAAGTTTGCAGAAGTATGTTATTGACCTACAAAAGCAAAAAATTTGTTTACTTTCACATATTTGAAACATGAGTGAAAGTCCTGTAATGTTTGAAATGGTAGGAAATGAAATAATTGATGTGAAAGGAACAAAAGTGGTTCATATGAAAACAACAGGTCGTGAAAAATCTCATCTCGCCTGAGTGCTTTCCTGCTTAGCAGTACAGAATTAAAACTATTACTTATTTTTAAAAGAAAGATGATGCCGAAATGTAATTTATCGATGGTGTTTTTTTTTCTCATGTTCACGAGAAAGGATGGATGGACGAACATGGTATTTGCTAAAAATGTCCTGTTTCCTTAAAGAATTCAGAAAATCTTTTAGTTTGGAACATGTTTAGATCCCATCAAATGGAAAATATGAAGACATTGTTAAATGAGTGTAATACAGACATGCCAGTTATTCCAGGCGAATTAAAGCTATAAGTTCAGTCTTTAGCTGTGTGTATCAGTAAAACATTCAAAGAAAATTTAGAACGACAGTGGAATATGTGGATATTAGAAGGATGAAAATACATTTACAGAAGGAGGTCAAATGGGTCATGCCAGTCTAGAAATAATGTACAAGTGGATGATAAGAGTATGGAATGAAATTACACCTTGACATAATTCAAAAGCCTTTTAAAAAATGTACTGCATCTAATAATCTGAATGGAATGGAAAATAATTATTTATTGATCAGAGTAACAGTGATGGTAAAGATGAAACAGAATTTGATGATATGCATGAAAATGTGATGAACTTTTTATGTTATCCAATAATGAAAATTTTTAAGTTCATAAAGTATGTCATTTCTTTTAAATAAATAGCATTTAGGTACATGTAAAAATATAGGTTTTGTATGCTCATCTTTTCCTTATTTTTTGTGTATATCATGCTTGTATCTGGCATATAATGCACACCTGTAAATTTTAATCTTGTTTTTTGTATGAAAAGTGTGCACTATACACCTGAATATACAGCATTTATTTTTAAACGGATGCTTTGCAAGGGGTCCTTAGACATTTTATTTGTCTTGTTTGTCTATGCTATGATCTGGCCCAGATGTTGATCTTTTGTATTTTTCACATAAAGGGATCGGCACTTTAATGCGAGAATTATTGTGTGTGCAAAGTAGTTATCTACAGAAGATGTCTATTATTTGAAGCTGACCTTCATATATTAAGTTTTGAATATGAGCCAGTTCCCTTTAAAGCCCACCATGAAGGCATCCCTTCCTACCTAAGTTTTAGGCCTCAAATGCTTTGCCATATTCAAGTAATCAAACCAACCCTGTAAGTAGAGCATTTGTACGTTCTGCTGTAATCAACTGATACAGTCTTTAATATTAGTTAATCTTAAATAGATCTAAGTATTATAGTTGTTACATTATTTTTTATACTCCTTATTTTCCTTTACATTATTTATTTCATCAAGAAATTCTGATAACAAAAATATGCATTTTAGGTAAAATATTTCAGTTTGAAAATCAAATTATACTGCTTGAATTGGTAACATTAAACCTCTTGTTTACTTTCCGAGTTGCACTGCATAACATCCAGTGGCGGATTTATGTTTAGCTATACAAGCTATAGCTTAGAAACCATATTTCAAGAACACCAATCACATCTCAAATAGCTTATGACCTCATCAAGTTTAAATTAGGCCTTGCTAACATATCAAGTTCATGAAAGATTAATTTGAGTTTGCATGTAATAAAGTGTGGCAAAAAATTTAATGTTTTAAAATATAAAAGCAGATGTTCTATTTTCCCTTGCCAAATCATAATGTTCCTTTTGTTTTCATCTTATTTCTTTTATCTATTCATAATAACCCTTTTGTTTTCATCCTATTTCTCTCTCTTTTCTTTTCTTTCCTTTTTTTTTTTTTATGTCTTTGAAATTTTTAAGGAATATAAAACTGTAAGAAAGTCTAATTGAAAAAGTTGTAGAGAACGATATTAAGAAATATTTTGAAACTAAATAGATGATATTTTTACTCAAAAAAATTTTTTTCCTTCCGTGAAAAAATTGTTTTGTATTTCTGTTATATTTTTTATATATGTATGTGAAATATTTTCATTATATTATTTTCTAGGAAAGACAGAAAAAGCACTTTTGGAAATAATAACAGATATGCATAAGGATATAAAATATTTAATGAATTTTTCACCAGTTAATGTTGTACTTGAGCAGAATATTCCAATGAATGTAAAGATGGAAGAATCACCAGTTGATAATATTCTGAAAATGCTACCACTTAAAACATTGGAAGAGCTTGACTTATGGGAAGAAATAATATCAGACGATGAAAACTTCAAAAATTTGGTAAGTGTTAATATTTTATAAAATTTAGGATTAGTTAAAGTGTTTATTTAATTAATTTAGTTACAATGAATATTTGTTATTCATATCAGTACTTATATATCTAGGAGTAACAAAAGTTTTTCACCAAAAAAACATAATAAAGTTATGAAAAAAAACACGAAAGCAATACCTTTACTGCGGGTAGCAGTCATCACCCAAATCTATGATTTTCTGCCAAAGTTTTGGTAGTTTTTCAGTCTTCAGCCCAGAAACTTGGTGGCTGCCAGCCCAATAAAAGATCAACCTCATTTCAGATGTCCTGTGCAGAGTGGAAGATAGCATCAGCAAGATGTAGCTGCAGGTGTGAAAAAGGTAGAAGTCCAAAGGAATGATGTCAGGGATGTATGGTGGATGTGGCAAAAGATCTCATTCAAGTCTGTACTGAGTCCAGCAGGTGAATGCAGACACATGTGGTCTTGCATTATCTTTTACGTCGGAACTCAGTTCGACATTTTCCCTTGATAGCAGCATCAACACAGACTGGCATCTCGCTGTACACCTTACTGTTAAAGGTTTTACCTTTTTCCAGATACTCTATATGAACAATACCACGCCAGTCCCACCAGGTACAAAACATGATCTCTTTGTTAGTCAAATTTTGCTTTGTGACGCTGCCAGTGGGCTCACCAAGCACAGACCAACCGCCTTTCCAGCCTTTGTTATTGAAATAAATCCACTTTTCATCACAAGCGACAATCCAGTCCAGAATTTTGTCCTTCCTTTGATATTCAAGCAGATTAGTGCAGGTCCGAACACGTTTGTCCTTATCTGCGTGAGTTAGCTCATGCAGCACCCAGCAATTGAACTTGTATGTCAAGTTTACATGATGCACAGTGCGATAATGGACATTGCTCCTTTGCGACATCTACCTCATTAGCAAGCTCTCAAGTGATTGCATACTGATCTTCTGCCATAAGTCCTCACAGATGTGCCTCATTAACATTAGTAGGCTGGTCAGAGCGCTCTGCTTCTTGAATGTCATAGTCCTTGTTTTTGAACTTTTGGTGCCAAACCTTCACAGCGTCATATGATACAACATTAGTGCCTAAAGTTGTGCACATGATTTGGTGACAATCTGTAGCTGACTTTTTGCAACAGAACTGGAAATAAATGATGGTTCTAATCTGGTAGTGTGATAGTTCCATTTCAGACACCTTGTACTTAATGTTAGTGATATTTTTATAAAAATTTCACAACACAGTGTTTTAAAGCAAGTATTTTTCTTTCAAATGCCAAAAATTGTTTGACAAAATATGATTAAACACGCCAACATCAATTGTTTGCACAGACGATATTTGCAGCATTTAAAAACTTTTGTTAAAACCCAATATTATTATTACAACCATGAAACTTGCCAAACAGCATAATTTAGCACCAGTTATGATAAACAAAATGTCACAATACACTCATAATATTTGTGCTTTCGTTTGATGTCTCGCTTAATTCTCAATAAACTGCATGTTGTTTTTATGAACAAGGATTATAAATTAACTTTTATTGTTGTAGCTTTTCTTGCAATTGGAAACCAATATTAATATTTAAGACCTGCCTTCAACAAAATAGCAAGCAGTGTGCATTATTTTCAGTTATAGGAACCTTTCATCCAAAAAAGTGCATATTTAATTAACACGATATGGTGAGCTGCGTATGGCCATCAAAATAGTAATAGAAACAATCATCTGCAGGAATCTAGTTATCATAGCATTCTAAATGAATCTTCTAGTATATCTCAAGGCCTAACAAAATGGTAAAAATCATAGAAAGCTTATTTGCAAAGTGAGTCGATTACTGACTGTTTACTAAATAAAGAGTGCTCATTTCCTTCAGAGAATTCCACAGGAATACTTGGTGCAACATCTACAGGATTTGCACTTTCAGGTTCGATGGTAGTCAACTTTCACAATCTACTACATAATATGTAAGTACCTTTTCATCTTTCAGATGTAACTTTCTCTTCATTTAAATGTTATTATTCTTATGAATTTAATAAAGTAATGTACAACTTTTTCCCATTCCTTAAAGGTTTTGAGGAATTTCAAGAGAATGTAGACTGCTGTAGTTTATAGTGTTGACTGACATTAAATTTAATGTTTTTATGTGTTTCTGTTAGTTAAAAATTAATGATATATAGGGTTACTCATTAATCTGTCAAATGTTTTAAAAATTCATAAATTACATATGCAGTGGATATCAAATTTTATTATATTGAAATAATATAGATTCGTTAATTTTTTCTTTTTTTTAAAAAAAACTTATTTTATAACCACTCCGTTTGTTTACATTTGCTGACATGGCACACATTTATGTATCATTGATAGATATATTTGGGCATGATGAAAAGTTGGGAAAACAGGGATAGCTACAAGACCATTACCACAAAGAGTATTTTTTACAAATCTTAAATTTGCTTCAAAAGTAGAGACTGTTTGTGAGAACATCTTGATCAGAATTTGCCAGTAAGGTATGCAGATGACGAAACGTTGCATTAATGCAGTGGCCAAACCAATCATAGGATTTATTCTGAAGTAATTATTTATCAAAAGGGGATTGTCAAAGATATTGTTTTTGTGACTGCATTTCTCGATCAATCTCAAGGATTACTGGCAGATGTATGGGACAAAAAGTTTATCCATAGATGTCCACCATATCAGCATAGGTAAATACATTGAGCATTTGAGAAATATTTTTAAAAAAATCAATGAATTTGCCTTTGCTTGTATATAATAAAAATTTTTAATTTAACATTAGTTGTATAATTTATTTGTCATAACTGGAAGAAGGCAATAAAAGATTTTTGTTGACCTCCCCCCCCCAAAAAAAACTCATAATTTTTTTTCAAAAAAAGGAAAGAAAAAAACAGTATTTTTTCCAGGTCATGTAGATTTTAATTTAGTACAAATAGCCTAAATACAATATAATTTTTGGCAATTGCTGCTTATTATTTATTCTTGCTAACTCTCTAGGTCATTAATTTATTTGAGTTCTTTAAATTGTATTTTCTAGGCAAATTATTTTGTTGCTTAAGTAAAGTTTAGGACTTTTTTATGTAATGGTGTTTCATACTATCTATGCTGTAATGTTCTGTTGCACTCAATGTCAGTTTTAACATATTTCATCTTGACAAATATAATCTATTACACTGAACAAAATAAACTTTGTATAATGTTCATGAGCATAAAAGACACTGATTAATACTATGCGCAGCAATCCCTAATTTAGAGATTTTTAAATCCTAATTTATTTCTTTTCAGTCCAAGAATTATATTTTGTTCCAGTTAATCATATAATTCATCAGCATCAAATTATTACTCTGAAGTTTAAGAATAGTATCAAAGATATTGTACTGGTACTGGAAAAAATACATAATTGTGCTTGATTTCTGCATCATAATCACCTTATAAAACAGCTTGCAGGTAATACATTCATCGAAAAATTTTATGCAAAGATCAGTCATTATCTTTACTGCTATTTTCAAGATCCTGGGCTTAAGAAACGTGTAGTTTTTAGGGGGGAAAAGGTCTGTAGTCTTTTTT
>KK120525.1:1026508-1053712 GCA_000611955.2 Stegodyphus mimosarum | reverse complement strand
TTAAATACGAGGTTTCCTCAAAAATTAATTGGGCAGGACGAGGAGAGAAACAGAGTTTCAAAACATTTAAATCATGTTTACTGATTTATAGTATGTATTTTGTAATATTCGTTTTATATTAAAAGTTTGAATAATGTACTAAATTTTAATACTCAATAATTAACCTGTGTGTAATATAAGAAATTAGGGTAATCATAGTATCTCTGTTTATATAGTTGGATCATTTTTTTATATTTTTATACTTACTTGGATGTTCAAAAATGCAAATTAGTGTCACCTGGTATAGTATATGAAGTGAAAGATAAAGCTGAACATTTTTAAATGATACATTATTTTCTTTAATGAAGTTAAAAAGGGAAAATAGTTGACTGCTAAATTTAATTATATAATAATTCCAAGGTAAATATCATGAAGGCATTGCTTCATTTGTCATTCAAAATGGAATATTAATTAAAGTCAGCATTCATCAATATATCTGTCATTGATCAATCATCTGCCAGATTGGTAGGAACTCTAAAATTATTTTGCCAAATTGCAACACACTAGTGCATGGTTGATAAAAGTATTTTATTTCAGGCAGTGGTGGTAACACTGCTTTTAAATAGCGGTTTGCTGATTAAATTTGAAGGCAATACAATGGCATGCCAAAGATAAAAATGCTTTGTTTCAAGGAATGTTGCATTGCTCAGTTCTAAGTTAGTGAGTTTGTTAATAGAGATGGACGAACCACTCTGGAACTGATTCAAAGAATCGGTTCACTATTTTGAGCAAATGATCAGCACTCCAGCGAAAACAGAGTGGTAATTCTTTAACAGTTCACGGTGAGCTCTTGTTCGGAAGCATGCCAAAATTTCAGTTCCTCATATGTAAACACTAACATTCTTCCCTTTATTATCTATCAGAAACTTCTCTGATTTTTTTTATGTGTGTACATGTGTGTTGTGTATGAATATATATGTGCGTTTTTGGTTTGCTTGTGTTCCATCTACTATTTAAAGAAATAAAACATTAAATAAACCAATGCATCTCAGCGAAACTGACCATTCCTGTTTGCAAATGGATGGAGTTTTTTTTTTCCCCCCATTTGACATTGTGAGGATCTGTTTAAAGTATGTAGATTATAGATGCTCAGTTTCCTCATCGGATTCCCATCTGTCATCCATGCAGTGCTCGGATGTAGTCTAGGATGTAGGTACTGCGGAGTGTTAATTATTCATCCTGCATAGTCTTGATTATTTGCTCTTTTCGTTTTCTCAGGGCTGTTCCTTTGAGTTTCATTTCGATTCTTTAAATGATGTGTCATATTATAGTTATGTATATTAGGTATTACCTTTTTTATACAATACTATTATAATGTTTAAGTAAAATAATAAATTTTTTTATTTATTTATTTATTTTATTTAACACTGTAGTCACCAGCTGTGAATTCCTCTTTAATCTTCTTTAAAATTAGTACATATTTATAAGCATAAATTTTCCATCTAATGTATTTTTTCAAGGTTGCAGAACAAAATGTCAACCCATATAACATAGAACATAGAAGAGGTATAACTCATATAACATAGAAGAATAATTAACAAAGAAGAATCTCAAACAATATTTGGTATCATTTTGTCAAATTAGATAAAAAAAAAGAAAGAAAGAAAATTCCTTGTTCTTTGGGATCTGCCTCCAATCTATGTTCAATTTTTTTTTCTTTCTTTCTTTTCCTTCATCTGTGCACACTGCTCTTGATCTACGCCTGTTCCAAGTACATTAACCAATGTCATTGTTAGAGTGTGGTGAATCATTAAAAAGAACTCAGTAAATAGTTCTGATCTGATCCCTTAAAGGAATGGTTTTGGCCATCTCTATTTGTTACTAAAATATTCATTAAATTTGTACAAAATATGAAATAAAAAATTTTTAATTTGGGCTTCAGGGTGCACATGTTCATGTTAAGGACTGTGTGTATTCAAAATATGGTAGTTCTAGGTACCACTGTTTTCCCATGGTGCTAAAAACATATACATACAGTGTCTTCATAATCGAAAGTCAGAGATTACTAAATAAAACTCAAGCAAAGGCCAAAAACTTTATATAAGGTGTGTCTTAAAAGTATATGCCCATAATATATATATAACAAAAAAATCTCTGTATTTAGTTTAAAAAAAAAGTACAAGAAAAGTTGTACATAGCATCACTCTGCTTCAAACTAAGCATCCTGGAATCTCATATACTCCTCTGAGTATTGTTTTCACTGTTCAAAATAAAATATTCTTGATTGACATGCTAAAAGCAATGTTTAAATATTAGTAATTAGGGGTTTCATAGAAACCTTATCTCCTTCACCAAAAAAAAGTACAAGAAGAGTTGTACATAGCATCACTCACTCCATCTGGAATCTCATATACTCCTCTGAGTATTGTTTTCACTCTTCAAAATAAAATATTCTTGATTGGCATGCTAAAAGCAATGTTTAAATATTAGTAATTAGGGGCTTTTATAGAAACCTTATCTCCTTCATCAGCTAGAATATCTGTGAATGACAAGATCAAGTTCCTCTTTTACTGTTGTTTCCTGCAGAATTTCCAATTATAACGAAGATATTTATTAATTCTCAGGCTGCAATTTCAATCACAAAAATAGCACGTATTTAGTAAAATACACCTTAGAACATCCAAATTCTACAAATGAGTAGAGCAAAGGTGAAATCATCAACAAACCTTGGTACAAAAGCAGCTTTACAATTGGAGAAATTTTAGAAATCACCATAGAGACCTTCCTTTCAGTGTATCGTATATCTGGACTTTGATTCTAAAAAATGCAGCACTTTCATGCCAAGCAACCCTGCAGGAAACAGCAGTAAAAGAACTTGATCTAGCCATTCAGTCCAATTCTAGCTGTCAAAGACAACAGGCTGTCTGCAAAAGTTTTAGCTTATAATGTTTAAACATGGTTTTTCATGGGTTAACATAGAATATTTTATTGTGCTTTAACTTAAATTACTACATGTACCTTGTGATTCTTCAAATGATCAAATCATTCGGTAAAGTCTTGCATTATAATCAGGAATGACTGCTTCATTATATCAATATGAACCAAATGTGATGGGAACAGCCAAAAGTCTCATGATGATTACAATTTTAGTAGTAGGATGGTTGATTTACCTGGGTTATTGATAGTTTGCCAAAAATCTCTGTTAGATGTAGCGAGTATCCAGATGTAAAGAAGAAAGTGGCAATGTTTTATGATTCTCAGTATACAACTGAATGTATACATGTAAATAATTAGTCCCTATAATAAAGTACAGATAGTAAAATGTGTAGTAATTTTGATAAGTTGTACAAAAGAGAACATATCACCATATAACATAGTCATGGACCTGAATTTCTTCTTTTTTAGTTGTGATTTTTTTGAGAAAAATCTTGTTTGTTGATAGTAGTCTAAAGCAAGTCACTACAACATGATTTTCTTTGGCTTTTGTAATAGTAGCCATGAACAGAATTTTACCTCAATAAATATGTTTTATGCCATCTTTCATCAAAATTTTAAGTACTTTGAATCTGTGGAATTTGCAACTCGTATAGTTCCTGGGTCATAAATTGCTAATCATTGTTGATTGCAGCTCGTAAATATTCTCCCAGTGTGAACATTTTCTAATGTCTAATGTCCTGATCATTGCTCATCTTTCAAAATGCAAATCACATCTGGTCATCTCTGAATCATTTTTATCATACCTTTATTCATGCTGCACTGATAGCATCAATTTCAGAAGTCTTTTGAATCATTCGAGTAATTTTTGCAGATAATACTACATCCTTACACAGATTTGATGCAGATTTGTTGCTCTTTTGGCTGAGTCATTTCACATGTAATGATTACAGATTACATGTGTTAACTCACTGACATCTAACTATCAACTGATGTGACCATTGAAGTTGTCTTCATTCACATGTGTGCATTAGCATCCACTTTTACTTACTGCCAAGTTACATTGTGACTACACAAACTATTCTTCTTATATTAATTTCCTGTTTTGGAGACAAACAATGATTAGTTTCCTTTTACTATTTAATTAATTCAGCTTGCTCTTGAAAACTTTTAATTTATCACAACATTTACTTGAAATATTCAAATAAAAATTAGCAAGTTAATAATAAAGCCATATATTTTGACTATAGCCATCTATATTTTCATTGTTTTGTTTTCTACTCTTCCATTGCAGAAGCTGTTAGAAGTAACCCATCCACAAGAGAAGCAACAGACAAACAAATGGAAGATATCATTAAATCATGGTTCAGATATTCTCCCATGCGATTACAGAGAAAGAAGTTCAGAGAAGAAAAGGCGTGCAAATAAATGAATTAAAAAAAGAGAAAAAAAAATATTTTTTGATTTTTGAATCTTATTTCAATAAAAGTATTTTCATGTATTTCAAGTAAAGTTTTCAATAAAGAGAGCAACAAATAAATTTTTATAGTTATTATCTCTTCTTATTTTACCATATATCCCTATATTCAAAAGACTTTTGGAGAATAATTAATAAGACTGATTTCAAATTTAAAATATGATTGATAATTGTAAATTAATATATCATTGATAACTAAAATAGATTGATTTCAAATGTAACCCTGTCACCTCTGAAGTAACATAATATGAACTAGTTGCATCATTCTTGCCATTTCTGAAAAGACTAGAAAAATGCCTCATTTGATTACAGCTCTTGTCACTTTGGTTAGTTTGAACTAAAGGAAAGTTGCCTTGAAAGAGAGGACATACCAGATCTCACCCTATGTCACATGGGGTGAGATCTGGTAAGTATCTGATTGCGATATGACAGCAATCTGAATCTGCACTAATAATTCCTTAGCTGAAAAACCACACTGTGGAGAGCAATTTTTGTGATGCACTGCCATCATATCAAAAAGTTAAGATACTATCCCAGATTATGCAATTTCATGCATTTTTCTTCTGGAGAATATGTTGTTCTCTGTTGTCCATATTCAAGTTTTACATGTCACATGATATTTCTGCAATTTTTTTAAACGAGGTAATTCATAAAAAAATTCTTTTTTGTACTCAGTGTGTTTTTCCTGTATAACAATAAGCAAAATAGTAAATCATTAGTAGAAGCTAAATTTTGAAGTGAAAATATGCTGTTTAAGGAAGCATCAAATTTTTGATAAAAAGAAATTATTTTTCCCATTTATATTATTTATCTTGAACTTCAAATTAATGTGCAGAAAAGTGGCATTGCATTTCAGTACAGATGAGGACTAAGATTTAACATTTTTTAGTTTTATTAGTGAAAATATTGATAACTGAAGGAGAAATGTGCCAGTTTAAATTTTAAAATTGACATTGCCTTCATAAGAAAGCTTATTGGAGTTTGAAAGAATTTGATATGCTGAATTTTGGCAAACCTATTTTGGGATGCATAAGAGAAGAGGGTTAGAAATTCCAACTTTTGCTGAGCTGAAAGAATGGACCATATGAAAAGGTGCACGAGTGCCGAAGTTAAAGAGAAATTAAATTGCCACTCATGTTAGAGGAGAAGCTAGATAACTTAGAAAGTGTGAACTTGGATTTCAAGAAAAATTATTTGCTACTAAAGAGAGATTTTCAATTTTCAAGTTGTGAGACCTAACGCACTTAAAAAATGCGAAGAGAAAACCAGCGATTTTCCAAAAATTACTCAGTACATCACGTCATGTAAGACAGTGGCTCAAATTCACATTGTACGCAGGCCAAATACAAAATCTGAAAACAGTTAATGTGCCACTTTTTTTAACAAAATGAAAAGTGTTTTGAATAAATTTTAAATTTTGTATAGTAAATATTTATTAAAACATACATAAATAATAGCAATAGTATCTAAAAGAAAATTCAAATTTTTACTTATTTTCTATCTGATATATAACGTTTGGCAACTGAGAAGACATTTTTGTTTGCTGCACTTTTTAATTCAAATATATTCACAGTTAAATATTAAATACTTAGAATGACATTTCTTTAAAGTAATTCTAACATTTGAGTAATCATTAAATAACTTATATTAATTTAAACTAAAAATAAGCAGCTTATGAAAACTTTAAAAGTTTTAAGAGAAAATTTACCAAGTAGGTCGAAACTTGAAAATAAATAACAAGCTAATATTAACTCTGTCTCTATTTATTAAATTTTGTTTCAATGCATGAATAAGAATACATATGTTTGTATGTAAATAATAATAAATTTCTTACTATAGTTTAGCACTTGATGGGATTTAATTCCTATATAGTTTGTAACTTTGAAGAGAAATTGGCACTTGATGGGATTTGATTCCGATATAATTTGTAACTTTGAAGAGAAACTATCTTCATCACAAATTGTAGGTGTCCAGTGATGAATCGAATGTTTACTTCCTTATGCAAAATAAAGGAAGTGTAATCCCAAAAAATTTTCAGTATCATATTTCAACAAAAATATCCATTTTCACTGCTGTCAAATCAATTTGAATGATGTTTCTGTATGGCATCTATACACATAGACAGAATAAAGGACTCTTGCAGATTGTAAAATAAATTTAAAATGGATTCAGAAGAGATTTCTTCATCATGTCTGTATGTACATATGTACAGTGTATCTTGCATAACTCAAAAATGATTAGCTGTAGAACGTTGAAATTTTGTATATGGGACTCCTATAACATGTACTTGTATACCCTCTTTTATTATAATCAGGTGTACCAAACATATATATATATATATGAAAAAAATTATGTAAGATAAAAAATATGTAAATCAAAATTATTATTTAAACTAGCAATAGCCTCTTAATTCACCCTCTCCATTCTAAAAACAGCGATGCCTTTTTCTGGACTGTGTCATTTCTAGATCAATCCATCTTGTATGACTTGCACAATGTTGGTGATGTAGCACACTTTGAAATTCAACTCAAAATTTCGAGAACTTAAACTTTCTCTTAGTAAGCAAGTTAAACCGAAACCTTCTCTTGGTAAACTTTCATGTTGGGTAACTGTACGCTTTTGCTTCAGCTCTCTTCTCGTTAAGACGCTAGTTTGCTCTGTTCTCTACCTATCGCAACAGTGTCAAAAATGTAAATGTTCTTGAATTAGCATGATTAGAGCATAAGTAAATTGTGACTGAGAATGTCAATTGAAGTAAAATTAATATTTAATCTGCCTCAACTGCCATTTGCTATTCATTACAGATTCAACATTAATCTTTATTTCAATTGACATTTGCAAACGCAGTTTACTTGGCATTCTAATCATGCCTATTCAAGAACATTTATAATTTTATACTGTTGCAATAGTTTGAGAGCAGAGCGAACTAGCATCTTAACAGAAAAAGAGCTGAAGGAAAAGTCTGCAGTTATCCAAATGGAAGCTTACCAAGCAAAGGTTTCGGTTTAAATTGCTTATTAAGAGAAAGTTTCAGTTCTCAAATTTTGTAGCTATGTTATGCAAGTTGTACAAGATGAATTGATCTAGAAATGACGCAGCCTAGAAAAAGGCATTATTCTTTTTAAAACAGGGAATTAAGAGTTTATTGCTACTTTAAATTAGAATTTTGATGTACATGTTTTTTACCTTACACATACACCCTCTTACATGACTCTGTGGGCTCTTTCTTTATTCTTATATGATGGTAAATTGTACAATTTTTGCTTTAAAAGGCGACTGAATTATGGATTTTATGCCTTTAGTTAATCTGCATGCAATAGCTGTAGAATTATCAGTAATTTAAATGTGTAAATAGAAAAAGCCTAACATGATAGCTATTTGTTTACATTTGAAACTCTTAGTAGTACAGTGAATCAAGTCAGCTGGTGCACCAACTTCAGTGTTGCTCTGTTCAGTAGGGCTAAAAGTTTAAATTTTGGTGCATCAAAAATTTTGTCTTTTTGCCTATTTGCTGATTTTGGCATAGAAACTCTAATTTTAATTGCACAAATTGTATTTTAATGACTTAGGAAATTTCAGGTAAGTGGATACTGTGTATTTAAAATTTTCTTAGTCATACAAAAATTCTTTCCTCTTCTATATGCTGTACATTAAAATTAAAACAAGTTCCAAAATTTCCATTAGAAACTTAAGTTTATTAACTGATTTTGTGACTGGCTGGTAAATTTCTGATCCAAACTTAGCGATAAAATAAAAGAAGAAAAAATATAAACTCAGACTTCAAATTATTAAAATCCTAAGATCTTTCAGCACCGTATTCGCAAGAAATACCTAATTGAAAAATATTGGGGGGGGCGAGTCTGAGACCACTGATGCAGGTGATCAGGACAAAAATGAAAGAATATGGGAAGTGGAAACTACTCCGATGCTTAGTGTTCACATTTACGACCCCCATGTCTGCAAAAGGAGGAAAAAAGAGAGAAATGGACGCGCTTTGCTTTGCACGACAGTGCAGAAAAATACTAACAGCCGTACGTATACATTAGTCCTATGTGATTCTGGTGCTTCTGTCGATGCGATGCCGAATTTCTATGCGCCTAATGAAACTTTTACTGGCGAAATGTGGGTCCGCACACCGTCGAATTACAGAGTTGGAAAGGCTACCCGTTGCTAAAGTAAAGATGAACGTGATTTTGGGGGTGCGTTCCTACGAACGCCTTAATAGAGTGAGTTCCTTCATCCAGGAGACTACATTCTAGGAAACAGAACCTTCGAGCTCCTAAAATTCACTGAAAATAATAAATTCCTCCAAGACAGTAAATGCCATTACACGGTCCCAGACGAAATAATGTTCTTTTTCCTGCAACCCGAGAGAGAATCAGAAAAGAACGGCAGGCTAAATCAGTCAGTATAATTCTCAGAAGACGGAGGATAAAACTGGCTTTTAAATGCAATAGCGGAGAGGAGGAATCTAAAGAAGCGGCAGATTCAGAAAGAGCGCTGACTGAGTATTTCATCAGAAGATTTTAAAACTGCTCAACACACGTGTGGAACGTTAAATCCTATTTGGGAAAAGGTAGAAAAAAAGAGATGAAAATATTATACAAGAGTATAATGTTGACAAAAGGATTCTGTATAGGAAGCAGAAGGATTGTAATGAAGAATCCCGTAAATTAATAATGGTGCCAAAAATTTATGACAAGAAAATTCTAGAATTATGTCATGATGCGTAAACGAGCTATCACGGTGCGACGAAAATCAGGGCTAGGTTAGCTTGTTATTATTATTGGCCAAAATATTGCAGAGAAACTGATGACTTTCTAAGATCTTGAGAGGATGTCAGAGAGTGGGAAAACCTATGGAAAAGGTAAAGGCCAGATTGCCGCATCGTTTTTTTCCCGTTTTGACTTTAAAGTAAGTCCACAGCTCAGTGTCGAATCCTCAATGAAATTCGGTAGGCAGGTTTCATAGGACTATCAAGAGACTATTACGGGTAATGTGCATAGGTTCGGGAGCATCACTTGCCTGCATGTTTGTTGGCGTTGAGAACGGTAATGTATGATTATATCGGATTTTCACCTGCGGAGTAAGTGATGGGTAGAATCTGAGCACACCTGAAGTTGTGGTGTAAGTATCGGACTCCGTCGCCAGAGGAAGAGAATGTTGTCACCACGCATGCGTTCGATATCATCAACCGCTTTAGAATCATCAACCGCTTTAGAATCTGTCGAGATTTAGCGGTAGAGAAAATAACGGAAGTGCAAAAGAAACTCAGGGTCTAGTATGATATTCTTATAGCCTAGCGTGAATTTAAAGAGAGTGATGAGCAGCTGGTCTAAGATCCCACGCGAGTCATAAACTTGCGGTGCACTGAAAGGGCCCAGGAATCATACAGTCTAAGTTATAAGAGACTAATTATGCCATGATACTAGAAGAAGATGAGAGTGACCTCAAGTTCAGTATTGAAACCCTACCGTCAAAGACCCAAGTCTGTAAATCTTCTTCATAAAGGGAACATCATAAGGAAGAGAAAAGACGATCCATATTGGTATGTTTTATCAATGGAAAAGCAGCAGGAAGTATTCGATATTGAGAACAGCGCTTTGGAAAATAGATTGTTGGAAGCTGAGATGAATCAGTTAGATTGTTATTAAGACGTTACGCTGGAGCGTTCTCCTGTGCCCCTGGAGTTACCCACCTAGTAGAACATAATCTCCAGTTAATGTCAACGAAACCAGTCGCAGCTAAACCGTCTAAGGAAGGGGTTCCCAACCTTTTTGTCCCTAACAGCACATTCTAGAATATTTGTTGAGCGGCGGGCACCATTTAATTTTTCAAGGTGAATTTATAGTTGGATAAAGTTAATGCAAGAGTTAATTTATAGTTGGATAGAGTTAATACATGCACATAACAAAGAGATCAGCCACATTTCGCGTTGTGCTGGTATCTGTGTTGGATGCAATTTCTATTTCATTAAAAATAGGTAAAGGTAAAAGTATGGGGGGCACCAGCGATGTACCATAGGTCAACTGGTAATGCCTTTCCATACTAAATCTTTAAGAAAAAATATATAAATAAATAAATTAAAAAAAGGGGGGGACTGCAAGTTTTATAAGAATTTAAATAGACTGGAACTTTCCAAAAGGTCTAGAGTTTGCCTATTATGGTACATCGTGCAATCCCACAGTACGCCCCGCATCCAGTATTTATTAAAAGTACTGATGTAAGCACAAATAGATTACAAAATAGTCGGAATACAATTTGAGGTTCACAAAATAAATTGAGCATATGATTTGGTGCAACAAAAATAGGAGATAAACATAATTAGTAAACAGATAAACATAATGAGCTAATTATAATTAGTACTGGCAACACAATATCAAAATGAATTGTAATAATAATACTAAAGAGGTGGGTGTCCATGGGTTATTTCAGATATAAAGGTATATTGCAGTTTATAAAGTTCACGAGTGGAGTCATTTTGTCCATAATCACAGCATGTAAAAGTTCACTAAGTTTATGCCAAAAAAAAATTATGTGGACTTACACTTGACAGAAATCTCGGCCGTAGGAGGAGAGTCGTTGCATAATTTTCTGAAACTTTGTTTCATTAAAAATAAGAAAACGTTCGCATAGAATTTTATGGAAAACTAAAACACTTTTATTGTGATCGCACAGCGACGGGCACAAGTTAAAATGATCGGCGTGGTGCCGCGGGCATAGGTTTGGGAAGCCTTGGTCTACGGTACCTCAGAGGCAAAACGAGATCCTAAAAAAAGGAACAGAGAATATTCTCAGGCTTTAAAGTGATCTGCTATGATTTTAGCAGAGTCCTCTGGAAGAGATCGAGATCCTGTAAATATTATTGGAAGTTGAACTTTATGATTCGGTCCGAATTTTTCCCTTCGCCAAATATCAAGGTATGGTAGAGCAGGTAGCCTCCGGTAACGGTTCTACCGAAAGGATATTGGGGAAATTCCTTTGAGTGAAAGGCTCAAAGAATACCTGACATCCTTTGGCAGCTATTGACTGCTTCGAATGCCTTTCGGATTGAAAAGCGCAACTCACTTCTTTAGTAAATTAATGTACGAATTATTGAAGGGATGTGAAATTATGCTTTTCCTTACCTCGAAATCGTGATTTTGTTATCAGAATCGGGGGAACTGTTCAAGCACGTGACCGTGGTTGTGGAGAGATTTCTTCAGGCTTAACTAAAAATTTAGTCATCTAAGTTCGCGCAAGACAGCACATAAAATCTGGTATATACAATCTTAGGTTTAATAGAGTTGAGAGTTGCATCCAGAACTTCCTGAGACTACGACAAAGATCCAAATGTGTGCATTCAAGTCTTACCGGAACTACAGCCGCTCTGTGAAAGATTACTTCGAGATAACCGCTTTCCTAATAAACACTTTGCAGGGCAAGCCTAAAAAGGGAGAGATTTTCTGGGACGAAGACTGTAAAAGAACATCCACAGATTTAAAAGGAAAGCTACTGAGTTAACCAGTGCTGCATGTGTCTGATTTTGAGAAAGAATTTGTAGTGCAATGTGACGCATCAGCTGTGACTTTAAGGATTTTCCTATCACAACGATCCAGTGGCGAAGAGCACTCAGCACTTTATCTTAGTAAGATTTCAGTTCCATGGAGAGAAATACAGCGCGATTCAATGAGAGTGCCTGGCCATAATATATGATATAAAAAAATTAAAGTTCTACCTCGGTAGCCGTAGACCTTCCTTGTGGCTAAATTCTCATTATGGTGCAAATCAGAGTTACTATGTCTCTGTGTTTAAATATTAGACTGTAAGATCGAACCTAGCCAATGAACCTAAAATAAAAGTGCTGGTGCCCTTAGGCGCATTAAGTTAGCAGAAACTGGTCAATAGAATCATTAATAGAAATCTATATGCTTATTTGTTTTAATGAATTTTGTAAATATTATCTGATTGAAACGCAGGAAATTTTTCAAAATTTTAATTCCTAGGTTAGGGCCAGATAAAATTGTTAGTTAGCTAGAGTTAGAAATGTTCGTTTTTAAATTCTTGCCTCAAGGTTTCCATGCGGGAGAACTCAGGGGAACTGTATTGTTGTATATGAGTGACAAGTGCATCGTTTCATTGACTATTCCGAAGGATTCTCCCCCCGTGCCCTAAAAACTTATCTTGCTGGGGTGTTCCTGTAAAGGCAAAGAATTTTAATATGTTCTACACGCAGGTGGGCCCTTAGGTTTAGACTTTCCATGTGGTTAAAGCCATATCAAGCCAGATCACGTGCAGACTTTCAGGAATGCTCCCACAGCCAAGTCTACTCCCGTAGGAAGGTTACGGGCTCAATATACACTGCTCGACACTGAAAATGCGACATCAAGAAGGAGTGGTCAGATAGTGATGAAATTTGGAAAAAAGACAGGAAGCAGCAATAAGTGATCTTTATTTCAAAATCATAGTCAGAACACAGAGCGAGAACGGCGTCGGCTCAGTAGGATGTAAGACCACCGCAGACAGCGATGCACGCAGAAACAAATCTGGCATAGATAGAGTCAATAAGAGTGCGAATGGTGTCCTGAGGGATGGCTCTCCAATCCTTTTCAACCATTTACCACAGTTCGTCTTCTGAACGAGACAAGGGCAGAGTCTGCAAACGGCGTCTAATCACATCTCACACACGTTCGATTGGTGACAGGTCAGGAGAGTACGGTGGCCAGGGAAGCATCTGTATACCTTGCAGAGCATGTTGGCAGATGCGAGCACAGTGTGGTCGGGCGTTATCCTACTGAAAAATTGCAATAGGCAGCCCCTGAAGGTAGGGGATTGCCACCAGCAGCAGTACATTATCCAAGTACCGTTGGGCCGTCATAGTGCCCTGAATACTAACTAGAGGAGACCTGGAATCGTAGGCAATAGCGCACCAAACCATCATGCCACGTTGTCGCGCGGTGCGGCGTTCCACAGTTACTGCCGGATAAGATCTGTCTCTACGTCGACGCGACATACGTATGCGGCGAGTGTTACTGGACAAACAGAAGCGTGACTCATCTGAGAACACGATGTTTCGTCATTCTGCCATCCACATCGCTCCAGTCCGGTACCATTCTAAACGTTGGCGTCTACGCTGTGGGGTAAATGGCAGTCTTCTTAATAGAAGCCGTGAGTGCAGACCACGTTCAACCAATCGACGGGAAATGTTTCGTGTCGACACGGGAACATCCAGGGTATTTTGCACATGCTGCAGAATCGCGGTACAAGTGACTTGCGGGACCGCCACAGCTTGTCGGCGGATGCATCGATCCACGCGTGCTGACGTCACTCTGGCTGCACCTGCTTCTTCCCACATTCCCTTGTTCCAACCATGTTCGCCACAGCCGATGCACCGTGCTCGCATCCAAGTGGGTATCAGCTGCGATTTGACGTAAGGACCAACCCGCCGTTCTCAGTCCGATCACCATACCCCTCGTAAAATCGCCTATCTGCTGAAAGTGTCTTCATTGACGGCGGCCTAGCATTCTCTTCTATTACACTTATCCTCCGGGACAAAAACCAACTTTCTTCGATAATTCGTCTGGCAGAAATAACGACACGAATATTGCCCATTCTTCACGTTCCTTCTCTTATATCTTACTTCACGTGCGTCGGAGAGCTGCGCACTTCACATCATTCGCATAACTCAGTGACGTGCTTCTACTCTGAAATTTGCATAAATTTCTGAGCACTCGTTCTTGATGTTGCATTTTCAATGTCGAGTAGTGTATGTGCCTCCCATTATGCTGCAAGCATAAAAGTGGGAAACACACTAAACAAACGAAATTTCTCGTTACTTGAAAACTGTTCTTATCATGGAAACAGTTACTGGAAGCTGCGCGTGAAAGCAAATATCGGACGGTATGATAATGATGTCTTTTATATTTCAATTTATATAGAGTTTCGTATACATTTTAGTGCAGAAATAAAGATTTTCATGCTTTTCATTTCGCAATTTGATATTGTCTGTGATATTACAATACATATGAGATTGGTTAAAATCACACCTCCAATACACTGGTTGATAGAAAAGTTCTAAAACTGATGCTTTTACTTAAAATTGCATTAATTCATGGATCTCGTATACCTTTTTTTTTTCTGAAAGTAAAGTCTTCGCGCTGAATTGCATTTTAACTGTGTTTTATGAAATATTAAAAAACACGACAATGATATCCTTTTTAGTACTGAGGAGAAGATGCCCACTCCTATTTTCTCAATGATTTCAGCCTTAAATGAAAGTGCATTAAAGAAGAAACCTGAATTCGCGTTTCTTAACTGGATTCCGTTTATGATGATTTAAGAAGTAGAAAAATAGAAAACTACTTGCTTTTGAAAATGCAGCAAGACACATTAGATATAAATTTTCCTTTAAAAATAAACTTTTCCAAAATGGAACATAATTAATTAGTAGCAATTATTTCAATGAAAAATAACAGTTTCTGAAAAGCATGTATAAAAATAAACAAAATGAATAATTACATAAGTGTCTGTCTTAATTATAGCAAACTCTTATATAAACTAATATTATTACTATTTCAACTCTGATGTAATTGCATAATGTACTTAATTAATACCCTTATGTAATTATATAATAATAAATTCTAAAAATAATCTTCAATATCCTATATCACATTCTGCTGCTATTTTAGCACTAATATCTTTATCTTACACAATAATTTTCCGTTCTCAAAAACAGTATTTATTGAGCGCCACCGTTTTGGAATAAATGATGCAGCTGTAATCGTAAATGCGAAATTTATGTGAACCTGAAAACCCAGCACTAAACTGAAAACTAGGCACATTCAGTTTAAAAAAATTTTTAAAAAAAATTCTGATGTGGATATCACATGACTTCTTTCGACAACCTATTAAATTATACACATTTTTTGCTGCACTTCATTTGAACTTAGTTTTCTCGCATTTCATTTCAGTTCAGTTCTCTCTTCGTAGCAAGGCAAAAATACATAAACACTCAAAAATTCATTAAAAACTGTAAAATACAGGAAATTCCTAAAACGTAAACATAGCTGAAAACAGCTAAAAAATCATTCACAATTAAAATTACAAAAATTACAGTTTCTACGTAAAAACAATCATTTCGGCCAGGGGATAGAAAGACAAAATTTTGTGAAATAAGAGCAATATAAAAAAGTAAAACGCAAGAAAACATACACACACACACACACACAATAAAAGGGGGGGTAAAGAAAAAAATCTGATGTATGCACCACATGACTTCCTATTAAATTATATACAATTTCTGTCGCTCTTCATTTGAACTCATTTCTCCCAGTTTCTTTAGAGATAAACTTCTCATTCAGTGAATTCAGTTCTCACTTCGTGGCGAGGCAAAAATACATAAAAAAACGATCATCATTAAACACGCGGGCACGAAGACAAAATTTTGGTGCACAAAACTGAAAGTTAACTTCTAGTCCCACCGGGCAGAAACACAATGAGTATGATGCACCAACTGGTTTAATTAACTATTCTGCTAATAGTTTCAGATGTAAACATATGGTAGTTTCGTTAGGCTTAGTTCCACTTAAACTTTTTAATTGTTGATACTTCTACAACTATTGCATGTAGATTACCTAAAGATGCAAAAACCTTAAGCGGAACATAAGAATAACATAATTCAATCACTTTTAAAGCAAAAAATTCACAATTTGACAACGTATAAGAGTAAAAAAATGAACTCAGCCAGGTAACAGAGTGGGAATATACAAATGTAATTAAAAAAAAGGCTTTGCAATACTGATGGTTTAGAACGTAGAAGGTTGAATCTGTAATGAAGAGCAAACGCACAGCCGAAGCAGATTAAATCTTCATTTTATTTCAGAAAACATGTCCTGGCCACAAACAACTTGGCACATTATTTGTGCCTATTTAAAAAATTTAAATTTTCGGTAGATTTGCAATAAGAAAAGAGCAGCAGACTGCAGCCCAGGTAGGCTGAAGAGTACAACTCGAGTGCGTTATGTTGAGGATGAAATCTTACTTCAGACTGAGAGTTAGCTTTGGTTCTCAATTTTGCTACAAAATTAGAAGATCCATTTACATCATCAGAATAATGCCATACACATGAATTAGTCTCGAAATGAAGCAGTGTAAAGAGAGATTACTATACGTTTGATGTGGGAACGATTGCAACAAATGGGAGTGCACAACCAGCAGTTCCATACACAAAATTTCAACGATTTACGGCAACTCGTTTTGGAGTTATGCGAGATATATTTTTAGGTAGAGTATGTACGTACATACAGACGTCACGAAAAAAATTTCTTCTGAATCCATTTCAGATCCATTTTACAATCCGTTCTGGAAAAAACGAGACCTTTATTCTGTTCGTACGTACAGATGTTAGGCTAAAACACCACTGAAACCAGGAAAATAATCTCTTTGCTACTGACTACATATTACCGTACAATCTCGTATTGCTTCGTTGTTGTTTCAAATCCCCTTGGTGCAGGAAAGCCCACACCAAGTCCAAGAGACCTTGCCACACAAGCAAATCGCTGACGTCGTCCTGCTCAGCCGACAGCGGAGACGCCTATACAGTCCAGTAGGCGAGCGGGAGAGGCAGGGAGGGAACGGGCATACGAGGGGAAGGTCTTTTCTCCCTCTTTGAATTTCATGCATCGAAGATGCCCACTTCTGAATCTGGCCATTGCCGTTTGGATAGTCCTAGACCTTTTACCCAGGAGTGACAGGCCTGGTTGTTCAGCGAAATACCATTGGTGAACAGAAGAAATTTTCCATGCCATGTTAGTTTTATGTTTGTAATAGGAATGAATTTCAGTTGGGTACAAATCAGAGGAAGTCCGTCAAGGGAGATCACAATCTTTTCTTGCCAGATCGTCAGCTGTTTCGTTACCATACAACCCAACATGGGACGGTATCCACTGGAGATATACTGATTTACGCTGTCCAAGCTCGAAAAGTTTACATACAATATCCTGACCGGTCTTATCCATGATCTTAGGCCAGTTTTTTAGGTACTGAATGGAGCTTCTGCTATCTGTCAGAATCCATATAATGTCACTACTTGGACAGAGAGCATAATCAAGTGCTTTGCTGATGGCAATAAGTTCCGATCTGAAGACGGAGCAATGATCAGAGTTTCTAATGCTGCATCTGATATTTCCTTCAGGGGTGTTACAATAAATGCCACTCCTTGCTCTACCCTTACCTGATCTACTTCCATCTGTATATATTACAAGGACCTGGGCTGGAATATCATCAATGATTTTAAGAACCATTTGCCTGAGGAGTTCCGGGTGATGGTTGCCCTTAACAATATTAGTCGATTAGATCCCTTACGGATGTTAACATGAATAAAAAAAATATCTGGAGCAAAACGGCTAAATGGTATAGATGTTTCATCATTTAGATTGATAAAATCCGAATTATACACATAACTAAGTGGGCTGTCTCGCTTTAGGCGTTTATTGTTTGTTCAATTTAAAATAAAGGCTGAGGTCCGATTATAAGGACTTGTATTGCTTCGTTGATCCCCGAATCTATTGCCGTGGGAGTTCTTCCTTTAAGGCTATATTAAGGCGCAGGTATTTCTGCTGCCTCTGCATTTCATTTAGTGGAACTGCAATAATGCGTTACTATGTTAGGCGGAGAGAATACAGGCCAAACTAGACTAAAGCCGCCCTTCATTTGTCTTGTCATGAAGTCGGCACACATCGAAAAATTGAAGCACTTGCCAAAAATCTTGTTCTGTTCTCATTTCATTGTCATTAACTATGTTATTTCAATCTCTTCCTAATTATGATATAGGGGACATTATAACTTCAGGAGCCGTTATGGCTTGTTCTGTATAAATATATTTACATTAAATAGCAATCAATTTTAAAGTTATAAAGATTTTTCGAAAATGAAAAAAAGCCTTAGGACGAAAACTGATACATAAGATTAATATAAGAGTAATGCATGCTTTCCAAAAATACGATGCAAATATTACTCACGGTTCCTGCTTTATCCTTTGAACTTCATTAAGGTCTTCATGATGCTGCCCTACGGCTTTCCATAATAGATAGACAAAAAGAAAGCTGAACCTCAGAATCATCTTCAGATCTGAAAAAGACGGCTACAATTAGAAATCCGAAAAAATTCGAATCAGAAAATACATATTTAAAACGAGGGGAAACCCTTCAGATTACTAAAAATTTAATTGAAAGTTAATGCAAACTGGGTGACCAGATGAAGATCAACACGAAGAAAATGCACACAATAAATGATCACAGAAGTGACCCTCCTCCCCCAGACTTTTGAAAGAAGGTCCTTCAGACCCTATAAGAAACATCACAATCGCAATAAAAAAATTACGCAGAATGCCTATTAAAAGGGTTCTTCCAATGGAATCGAAACATGAAGTTTTAAAAAAAGAAGTGACTGAAACAAAACAAGCAATATTAAGTAGTTTTTCAACTAATTTATTTTGATAAACTTCGGACATATATTTTCACTTCTTTTTAATACAATCGCAATCTGTTTCTTTTTATCATCATAATTTTTATACAGTGCCCGGAGTGTCGATCGTAATAGACCTATCTTCATGGGTGTTTTTTTCTAATGAAATAATTTTATTGCTGGATAAAATTCCAACTTGATTTTTATGATCAGTATTTATGAGTAGAAGGGTATAGATTTAAATTACAGTAGACGGGTTGTCTGCATATGGGTTTTCATAGTTTTCATTAAGTTAACATGAATACGAGCTAAATTTCCTCAGAAAATCCTTCATGGGAACATTTTCCAGTTTAAGCAAATATATCGAGTGTACTTTGCCGTAATCTATTCCAACCCCTGGACTACCAATAGCATTCAAAATCGATGTTTTCTTTGAAATATGATAACCGAAAATTTTCGCGATTACATTACACCATTTACTTCCTACAACGAATTAAAAGAGGACCTCAGCAAGAAAGAACAGTAACTTCAGAGTAGCTACAAAAGATAGCTGTGGACGAAAAAAAGGTACGAATGAAGAATTAGAATTTCTTTTTTGCGTATATACAGAACTCTTAAATAGTAGCCAGATCCAAGAGATGGCGCTACCAGCTTTCTCTCTCTTCTAGTAGAATTTGAGACTGACCCCCGATATTTCATTTTTTAACAGGACTGTGAATACTCTTTGATTACTTAATTCTCTTGAGCGACTCTCATATATTTTTCTTATGTATGTATGTAAATGTGCTAAACTAATATATTTGCTAATCTAATTAAAATAGTGTATGTAAATACAGGTATGTCAATTCAGCCTTGCATTAGCAAACATCACTACGGAATGATGATCCTACACTCTCTCTAATATTGTAAAATATTACGCGCGCAATGAAAACGGTAGTTTCTACTAGAAAGCTCTTCGCGACAGCATCCTTTTTGTTAGGCAGGTAGCCTTATCGCCATAATCAAACAAAATGAACCAAGGAATAGTAGTACATTTTAAAATTCTATTTATTTATTTTTGTTGCGTAGTTCACGTTTTGTTAAAATGAAGTTTCTCGTGCTACATAAAGCACCTTTTTTTCCTCGTAATCTATATTTTATTCAAATAAATCGCTTTCGAAATTTAAATCCATATTTTATATGCAATATCACTTTCGCGCAATGCAGTTTTTGCAATGCAACAGTTCTTCGAATGAAGAGGGCTGCACCAGCGGCCTAGGAGTAAATTCGCTGAATACTAGCAGTTTGACTGTGGTTTGGATACCGGTGAACGGGCTAACTGCATGGGTGTTTTTTGTGTAAGGTAGATACGAGACTATTTCCGTAAGAAAATTTTCCACGGAGGGAAACATCCCCTTAGGCAGATAACACTTGAGTATTTTGCTATAACCAAATAAACCAAGCCGAATCGAATAAAACCTGTAAAAACTGATCTCAGTACATTTAATGCATTTGGAGTACTTTACACGGATGTTAAAATGAAGTAAGCAAAGGAAGCAGTATCTACAACTACGGTGAGCTGGAATTCATATTAATAGATGATGCGATATGCGGAAGGCGAATAATACGATATGCGGAATTATTATCTTGGAAATGAAGATCGGTATACTGTCTGACCTAAAAGGTCACATAGCATTAAATTAACTGAGCACCACGATGACGCTGTATATATGGGATGATTATTTAAGCAACGTTTGAGAGACGAATTACTGCTTTAAAGCCTAGTCCTGGAAACGTCCATTACTTTTCAGAGATTTCACGCGGAGTGTTTCACTGCCTAGGGCACCATTAAATAGCTCTAGATCATAGGTTCCCAACCTTTTTCGAACTGGTGCCCCCTTTTCTAGTGAATATTTCAATACCGCCCCCTAGAGAAATAAGAGCGTACATAATGCATGGTGAAAACAAGAATTAAATAAAAAAAATTACTAATAGATAGAATGTTGTTGGAATTGAAACGCTACTGAATTTCTTCGTTATTTAAAAAGAAAAATAAAAGTTTTAGCTTACCTGTTATAAGGACAGGCAGGGGTTTTCATGATACGAAATAATCCATAATAAACTATTGCTTTCTAAATAAATAAATTGACCGTCTCAGAGAACACTCAAAAGGCATACTTAATTATTATTAAAAAGTATTTTTATTAAAATTTAAAGGCATCGAATTTCTAACTTAATTAATGAGAAGGCTGAATTTGATGCATTTTAAGAAGCTTGTTAATATCAGGCTCGATTTTACTTACAAACAATCGTAAATCGCCGCGTTCAGTAACATAGAGCCGATTTCTCTTTTCCGTTACCAATGTTGCTACAGCACTAAATACACGTTCTGCTAAATATGAAGATGGGAATGCTAGCAGAAATCGTTGCACAATCGACCATATTCTTGGATACAATTGCGAAATCGACTTCTGCGGCCAAAATTCTTGGTGGCCATTCTTGAATTTAATTTTTAATTCCTCATTTGTCGTCAGTTCTATCAGTTCTTCTTCTAACTGAGATGGTCCTGCTGTGTTGACATTGGAAAAGGGATCCAAAACCCAGTCTGGTATGTCCATGTTTAAAATGTCCTTGAATCGTTCCTTGAAGTCATTGTAGAGGTTTTCCAAGTGCTGACAGTAAACAAGCAAGTCGTCGTGCTTGAATGATACTGCTGATAAACATGGGAAGGTATGGAATTCACGTCTGCCTATATTTCTTTTATATAATAGCAGTTTAGACACGAAAGCAGCAATGCTATTTTTAGTCTTAATCAAGTTTAAGTCTTCTCCTTGAAGTTGGAGATTGACATCATTAAACAATTTATAGAGGTCTGCTAAGTACGCAATATCGTTTTTTGATGCGATGAGGTTGTCGCGCAATTCCGTGTCTTTGTTTCCTAGGAACTCTATCACAGATTCAAACAGATTGTAAAATCGAGTCAAACAAGTACCTTTTGAAAGCCAGCGCACCTCTGTGTGAAGCAGCAATCGGTTGAAATCTTCATCATTTGCAATGCAAAGCTGACTAAATAATCTGTCATTCAACGAGTTACTTCTGATTTTATTAACTGCTCTTATAACATATTGCAGTGATGTATGGAGACGTTCGCTCAAATTTTTCGCAACCAAATGCTGTCGATGAATTACGCAATGCACAGCAAGCACGTCCGGAACTTTATTTTTTAAGCATGCTATGAAGCCTTTGTGACGCCCTGTCATAGCCGGTGCGCCATCCGTAGCAACCGACAAAATATTATTAAAAGGAATTTCCTTTTCGTCAAAAAACTTTTGCAGTGTATCAAATATGGTTTCTCCTTTTGTATCTGTTTCCAAATTGGTAGCAAACAACATTTCTTGACATATTTTTTCATCTTTGATAAACCTCACGTACGACAATAACAATGCTTCATTGGTTGGTAAAGTGGACTCATCCAGCTGAATTGAAAATTGACAAGTCTGCAGATAATTGCACAACGATTCTTCAATGTTTTCAGCCATCTCATCAATTCGTCTTTGCACAGAATTATTGCTCAAAGGAATTTTTCGGATAATATCTGTAGCTGGTTTATGGAGCACGGTGGTTATTACTTCTTTAACTGCTGGTAAAATTAAATCTTCCCCAATAGTATGTGGCTTGCCTGTTTTAGCAATCAACAATGAGATATTGTACGAAGCTCGAAGTCCGTCATCGTCTTGTTTAGAAGCTGATGAAAATAATTTTGATATAGTTGGCTGATTTTCAATCTTCTTTTTTATCTCTAGAAAATAGGTCATATCTCTGTCTTTCTTATCCGGATGCATTTTATTAAGATGATCTTGAAGCCTAGAAGGTTTCATCGCTTCATTCGAAAATGTTTTTTGACAAATAAGGCACAATGGAGATGATGGATTTGAGGGATTTTCGATAAATCCGTATTTTATATAATCCGCACTGTACTGCCGCCTCTTCTTTTTTGCTTCCGACATGGGTTTTTCTTTACTTATACTTGATCCAAGTTAAGGGAGCTGCAAGGGATACTGCCGGTTTAAATAATATAAGTTGAAGTAGCAAAATATTAAGGCAACGCCGTTTTCATCGTACGCAGTACATGCTGCGATGAACGATAGATAGTGTGAGCCTGAGTCTGTAGCATTCTGCGGGGCTGTTCTATTTTTAGCTACCTACAATTTTTGATCGGGTAAACCACTGGTGACGATTTGTCTACTCCGCCGCCGCTTATTTCGGCGCTCTAATTTTTTCCCGCGTCCAACGTCGCCTACGCACTTTTACAGACTCTCTTAGAATACAGTTTAGTTGGAGATCTCGCTATCGTTGCCGCTTGTAAGTGGCATTTTTTAGTCCCAGTGACATTTTTTGTAAATGTTACGGCCAAAGCCCGAAATCGGCCAATTCGCATTTTGGCCAACGTTGCTGTAAACTTACCGGCGAATGTCCAATCTTTTTGTTGATTTCTGGCTTTGACCGGCCAATTTGGGAAAAAAGAAATCAAGGGCAGATGGTTTTACACACTGTTAAAAATGAAGTATTTAAAAATGAGTACTTCTGTGAGTTCAACGAGTAGAAACTATTCAGTGAACGCATATGCTGTAACAATGTGATAGTGTGAAGATTAGATTTGCGCCCTTCAAAATGACGAATTATATCTTAAGCAAATGCGTTGCGTATCGAGTATGAATACAGAGGCAAATTGAGTACTCAATTTGTCAACTACCTTTAAGGGTGATCCTTAGTCTTTTTCTGCTCCATAGACTCAATCTACCATTATCACATCAGGCTTTGGCCAAGAATTCCCAGCCACTTCGCGAAATGGCCGGCCAAAGTATAAAATACAATATTAATTGCAAGATTTCGGACTTTGGCCAAACCTCCTGGCCAAAACGCGAACTGGCCGAACTTCGGGCTTTGGACGTAACATAAAGACAATAAAGATATATTTTGCACTGAAGGCTTTTCCTTCTGATATTATGAACTCCGGTTCTACTGCTCCTTTCACTAAATTGGTGACCCTTTCAACAAAAGTCAACAGTTTTCTGCGACTTTTTGGAGAGCATCTCGCCAAATTGGCAAGACAGGTTGCTAGTTTTAGCACATGCAACCCCAGAATCGTACATACTAGAGAGGTATGTCTTTCTCTGAACAGTGAAGTCTCATATCGAAATATGTGAATTTTCGCACACGTGATACAAATGAATTATCAGCGTGATTTTAAAGTCTTTTTTAGAAAATATTTGGCTAATCTTCCAACGCCCCTCTGGGCCATATCAACGCCCCCTAATTTTCTCTGGGTTTTTTACCGCCCCCCTGAAAGCCTGAAACGCCCACAAGGGGGCGTTATCGCCCACGTTGGGAACCTATGCTCTAGATAGCGTATTAACACACATACTAGGCCGTTAGGACTTATATTAGACATTCAACTTCGGATTAGCTAAGGCGGTATTAATCGGGTTCTTTTTTAGTATTATTTATTATTATTATTTTTTTAAAGGAAGAGAGAAATGACGGTAAAAAGTACTGCCACAAACCATAAGCATAAAACAAAATTATCTACGAAAAATACATATTTTAGTAACGTGCATTACGCTATCAATTATTTTCAGTCTGAAATTGGTACTCTATATCCCTGTGATATTTTAAATTCTAAAGAAAAGATTCATGAGAAGACTCATCACTTGTTTATGGCAAAACATGCAAACGCTAACTGCCTAAAGGAAAGGATGATTTTGTGGAAATCTGGTAAGTATTTTGATTAACCATGCGGAATCATAATATAGCCAGCGCGCTCACAGAACTGTCGTTAAATTTTCTGAAGGAAAAATGGACATTTACATACGGCAGTTAGTAACATGAAAGTCAAAAGATTTTAATTTTATCTAAATTGTGGGCTAGAGCAAAATGCGATTATTTTGACTTGGACGTATGTTATTTTATTACTATCAATTGCCATTTAAAAGAAATATATATAAAGAGAGAGGAAATAAAGTTCCATTGAAAGTGAAAAAAATACCTGGTGACCTTTATCGCCTAAACGTGTTTCTTGACTGTGTAACTAAAGCTAAACATTATAGTGAAAGCCGAGAAATGTTTTGAAGTTAAACCACTTTGACAAGCATAAGGCATTCGGCCGCTAAACCTTTTAAGCAAATGTTCCGAGGTTCCGGTAAATTTCGCACGATTTGTTTTTATCTATCACCTGTCCGCCCAAGCAACCATTTCCATCTGCTGGTCATACGGTTTCCACGAAGAAATGAAGACAACATTATATACGTTATGAGTTTTCCATCTTTGGCAATGTATGATTGCGCTGGGCGCCTTTCAGTAGTAATGCTTTAGAAAATAGATCTAAAAGAAACTGTGTTTTTATTTCGTAAAATAATAAAGAAGTCGTAAAATAATAAAGAAGCATTTACATGTTTTAAAGCAAAATAAGTCTTTTCTGATACTCTCATTACCAAATGAGCTAAGAGTAAAAATTACGACATCTAAAATGACGAAAGAACAGAAAAATTTCTGCATGAAGGGTTTGCGAGTGTAGCATATGAATTTGAACATTAATAAGACGCAAAATTTAAACTTTACATGATAATAATATCAAAAGTAGCTCTCACGGCAATTTTAGAAACAGATGTGAGACGACTTATTTGTTTCGAAAACAGAAGAAAGCATGACACAGAAGTCATGAAAGCATGACTTCTATTAGAAAAGGTAAAGAAAGAGTACTTACATATGAGCAAACCGCTTTGGGCAGTTTGATGATTTTGTACAGAAGGGAAAGAACCATGGTTTATAACTTCAAAATATTATTTGTTATATATATATACATAATTCATGCTTAAATTAATTATTTTACCCAAAAATCAGACAATAAAAGTGTTTACAAATGGATTTTATATCTTTTGTTCTGATGGAAATTTCGTGGCAACTGTCTTAAGAATAAAGTGAAAGCAATTGCTCCCTTTATCGATTTTGTGGTAGTGCCGCAGTTACTTTTGCTACGGGCATATCTCACACACCGTAATTTAAAACTGAGTTTAAGACAAAAATTCTCAATGTTCATACGCATTTCATAGAGCTCATACGCTCATATGTAAAGAGCTCATAAGCAAACGCGAAAGTTGCTCATTAATACTAAAGAGCTGCTATGCGCGTGGTTGCCAGTGTCTGGTGTGATCTCACAATCTGGCAACTTCCGTTAAGGTGGTTGCAGGAATACGTAAGTACCAAAGAAGTTACAAACGAAAACATCGCGTAGAACTAAACGCAAGGAGAAAACATCGTCTTGCAAAACATCATAGGAGAAAATAAAGCAAGGAGAAAAACATTGGGATTCCAAAAACATAATCGTAGAAAATTAAGCTAATATGTAAGTACAGTTCAATAACTTAGCAGTGTTAAAACATCGTCATGCAGATATCGTTGCAAAATATAAAAGCACCAAGAAATCATCGTATTGTTGCAGACGTGCGGGTTCGTAACGAACTGAATGCACAGGTCATTAAAAAGTTGAAATTTATTCTTTTCACAAGAAATAAAACAAAATGCTGAAATATTTCCTCAGAGATATTCGTACAATATCAAAATATCTCATGGCAAAAGCTCAGAATACGCTGTACATAGACCTTATAAGAAATAGACCAACCTAAATGGATTTTCTCCCTCGTCTGACGCATTCCCGGCTGTCCTCTTGACCACATCTGGAAGAGTAGGGACGGCTAGCAGAAACTTAACAATGGTTGAGCATTGCAAAGCCTATAATTGTCAAGAAAAAGCTAGTTGTAGCGCCTCATTTCAAAAATCAGAATGTTTACATATTTTTGTTTTTGAAACTGAGATTGATTTTTAAAAATTTAGCATATTCATCAAGCATAATTAACGCTGCAAATAATTATAAAGCTCAAGACGCAACAGACTCACTCCGACGAGGAAAATACAAAAGGCAAATCGACAACCTTGTATTCGGCGTAAATTTTGTAAAATTTCAATCGATTTCGAGGGCAAAACGGGTCCTCCTTCATCAGCAGCAAAAATTCTTCACTATAAGTTTAAGAATCAGGAGCAAAAATTCTGCACTAGGCACTTTTCACTGGGCAGTAGGATTCTCAGAAGGCTGGTCCACCTTATAATAGGACAAATATATGTATATAAATTGGTAATTTGGTTAAACCTTCATAAAGAAGGAACAAAATATTTTTCAATTTAGTTCCGACATTTCCTTTTTGATTTATATATATATATATATATACATGTATAAAACGATGTAATAAATGTTAAAGTACCATCTGATGTTTTGTGTGTCTGTTCGGGGCGGCCGCCTTTATGTTAATGCTGTTTTTATAAACGCTTAACATATCAAA
>KK120525.1:1006880-1023519 GCA_000611955.2 Stegodyphus mimosarum | reverse complement strand
GAATATCTTTACAGTTAAGAATTTTGGTTCAATTGTAAGGTACTTTGATGTTAAAACGGCGTTATTGGTTTCCTTTCATACTTTATGCTAAACTCAATGCAGATGCAATTCATTATTTCAGAGTTTAAGGAGCTCCCTTTTTACTTCTTGAAATTATAGGGTGTTTCATATTGAATGGGACAAAAAGAAAGTATACTAGTAAACGCTGTAATTATTTTATTTTTGTAAATCAAATTTACAGTGAAACTATAGTTATCAAAGTTTCTATAGACGTTCTACTGATGCCCCTCCGGTGACACAGCAAATATCTATGCAGTAATTTAGTTCTTGTCACATTCGTGATAGATTATCCTTTATTAATCATTCGAGCACTTCAACTCCTTCAATTGCTGTAAGTTTTGGGTAAATGGATGCATAAACATGTTGCCCTTAACAAAACCCCACAGAAAATCATAAGAGAGATCTGGGGATCTCGGTGGCCAACAAAGCAATGCCATATCGTTTGATCCAGCACATTCCAGCAACAGGGTAGACTATCGTTCAGGTACTAGCATACATTTTTATACCGATGTGGTGGAACATCGTCTTGTTGCAGAATGAAATCGAGAACCGTTTCTTCTATTTGAAGAAACAATCACTCTGACAGCATGTCTTGGTAAGTGCACCCGTTAATCGATTTTTCGACTAAGAAAAAAGAACCAAAAACACAGCTGTATGACATGGCGCAAGAAACGTTCACCTTTGGAGAATCACGCTGATGTTCCATTACACCATGTGGATTTTCGGTGCGCCCAAATCGTAAATTATGGCGATTAACTTTCCCGAAACGTTAAAAATGGTTTCATCCGTAAACACAAGTCTGTTCGCGAAACCATCTACCTCCAGCTTATCTTGCAAAGTCTCACAAAATGCAAGCTTTACACAGCGGTTTGACGGAAGGTTTTTAACGCCTGCACCATCTGAAAGGTATATTGCTGGAACTGCAGACGTTTTCATAACACATGGCAGACCGTTACATGAGGCACACTGAGTTCAGAAATTCGTGCTGATTTGGCAGGACGTCGTAAAAATCTTTCACGAATTATTTTAGTCACTTCTGCTTTGGCTGCTGTTCGTTTTGGGCTGATTTCCTAACACAAGCGGCCTGTGTCCTGAAATTGCTTCACCTACCGTTCGATGTCGTGACGAATTTCTTTACCAAATTTCGAGCGAAAATGTCTTTGAACGATGACAAACGATGATGTTTTGACGTGTTCCAAAACACAATGCGCTTTCTTCTGTATGGATGGACCCATTCTACAGTGCTTCTAGCCGCGATTTCGTAACCGGAAGATTTTCTTTGTGGCCCAAACTTGTATAATTGAAGTCTCAGAGTTAATTTGTTTCGGCTTAATAAATCAATTAGAGAATTTGTACTACACTAGTCTTTTTGTTCCATTCAATACGGAACACACTGTATTTGCTTGCTTCAGATTGTCTCTTTAAAGAGGAAATACAATGGGCGCTCGTTAATTCGAATTCAACGGTTCTCAGAAAAGAGTTCAAATTATTCGATGTTAAGAGAAAATATAACTTTAAAAGTTTATCATTTAAGAAGAAAAATCTTCTAGTGTTTAAAACCCCAGAAAATATACTATGCTATCTAAAATTAAGCATATTAGGAAGCAATAAAGACTTATTTTAATCATAAAATGAAGCAAAAGATATGCAGTAGAAAGTAAACTTTAATTAAATATATGAATTACACTTTTGGGAAAAACTGTAAAACTGATTTTTGGTTTTGTTTATTATACCTACATTTTTGAGCCAGCTTCTCGATTTCAAGTAAACATTTCAATTCATTTTCAAAGGGAAGTTCAATCCGAATAAATGCTTTCAATGTTTTTATAGAATTTCTTATGGCTTGATCATCAGGACGCTTAACAGACTCTGCATGCTCTTTTGAATCCGATAAGGTCTCTTCTCTTTTTCACCTTCTCAGACAGTTATTCTAATGTCATCGCCGCTCAATTTCCCATAGGCTTCCAATTCTTCATCTATCCTTATATAATCAGAAAAAGTAACATTATAACTTTAATTTTTTTTTTTAATTTAGGAAAATCTCTTTCAAGATCGCCACATTCTTCGACATGATTGTTCTCTTCGGCGTGCATGAATTTAGCATGACATAAGCATTTACTAATTGCGCTTTTTTTAACAGCATTCCATACGGCGTCTAAACCATTTATAGTTATCAGCAGAGTAACGTAGTTGCTTTCACCACAGTCTAAAGAAAAAATTATTTGTTTTTACTCTTATGATAATTTGTTTTAAGATTCTGGATGATTCCTTGATCCACTGGTTGCAGCTTTGCAGTCGTGTTTGGCGGCAAATATTCAACCTGTATGGAACTCAGTTCTGGAAGGTTATTGTAGCGGGTTGCGTTATCCACAAATAAGAGAATTTTGCGCTTTTCTCTCGAAATTACTTATCTATTCCTTCCGATTACTATTAATTTAAGCTTTTCGCTTCATCCATATTAGCACAAACTAAAGCTGTAATCTACTGTTTATTGCTTTTCCTCCTACGAAAGCTTCCCCTTTAAAATGTAATCTTTCGTTTGGCCAAGCGCTTATAAAAAAGTGCAGTTTTGTCCGCGTTAAGAATATCTTATGTAAGTAGAGAAAAGCTCTCGCAGTTTCCTACCAAAATTAATGCTTACGTCTTGTTTACATCAGAGCTTTGGCCACACACAGTTTGATAAGAAATATTTTGCCCTGACTTAAATCGAGAAAGCCATCCATCACTTGCATTTAAATTCTTTAGTACCCATTCGACTTGCCAATACATCAGCCTTCGTCTGCAAAAGAAGCTCATTAATCAACAAATTGCCAGATCTAGCCTCCTGGAACCACAGCAGTAGAGCTTTTTGCTAGATCTTCTTGGAAACATTTCTCATGTGTTTCCTAGATTTTTCACTTGAATTTAAAATTGATTCCTTGTTTTCAAAATAAGTTGCCAAGGTTATTTTTTTTATTCCATAGTCAGCTGCTAACTTTGTTTTATATTCGCCGTTCTCTACTTTCCTTAAAATTTCTACTTTTGCCTCCAAAATTAGAGTTTTGTACTTTCCACGTGTAGACATTCTGAATTTTTACACGTTCACACCACACACTGAGGAAGAAAAACTAGAGGAAATTAACTTGTCTTCACTGCAGACATAACTGACACAACTCTAAAATCTGCAGTAAAGATTGGTTTTTCTAAAATTCTAAGAAAATTCATAACAAATAAACAAATAATTCACCCCTAACCCGACCCATTCATAAAGGGTTCTGAATGAATCCAAGGAAACAGGTTAGGCTAGGGAGCTTTGACCGTTCACTGGTAAGAGGGTGAACAGTAGGACAATATCAATTAACGTTTAGCGGAAATGCAATAATCTAGGAATGCAGGCATGTGCTTCTTTACACAGAAAACAAATGCATATGATTTTGACACACACAATAATAAATACAGTGCGTATTTTCCAATTAAACGAGGAAAAAGAATCTTCTTTTTGGAAAATTTTTAGTTCGAATTAACTGAAGTGATGAAAAATTAGCTCGGATTAATTATTTAACATTAATTACAATACAAGTTTCTAGAAGCCTTTGCATTAGTTCTAATTAACAGAATTCTAATTAACGAGCGTCCACTGTATTTCTGAAAGAATGCATCGATATCCCCCGTTGCAGTGTATAACAAAGATCAATCATTTTATGTAAAATATTTATCTTTTTATGATTAAAATTATTATTAGCTTAATATTTTATCACTTTTTAGTATATCATTTTAAGCAAAGGATAAGCGATTGGGAAAATGGTTAAATAGATAGCGAATTATCTACGAAAAAAATAGGCATTTTCAAATTATACGTAAAACTAATACGCATTATGCATGAAAAATCGAACAAAATATATGTTTATATTTATAAATAAATAAATAAAAATAAAAAACGAAGGTAATGTTTCTATACCAGTCACAAATTTAAGGTAATCTAATAAATGAAACAACAAAAATATGTTACTTAAAGCTAAAGAGAACTTACATTGAAAATGACAAAAAATTATTAATAACGTTAAACTTCTTTAACATCAAAAATCGTTATCTTAGTTTCAGCTTCTAGAAGATAAATTGTAATGAGAGCAGATTGCGATTCCGATTAACATTACAAATCATATCATGTTTTCTCCCCCCGATCTGCCAATTTAAATATATGATCGAGTTGTTGCATTATTACTGCGATTTAAAAGCGCCACCTATTTATTACCTTTTTATATCTTGAGTGAAGTTGCTCTTGAACGGCAACATTGTTAATATATCTTTAGAATAAGTTTGTTTTGAAAATATTTTAGTTCTGTTGTTGAAAGTAATAAACGTAGTTCTTAAAAGAAACAGTTCAGATTTTTGTTTTATCCAACACGAATCCCCGAGCGGAGAAAAACGCTACGAAACTGTTCTATAACAAAAAGTGCAGAAAATAATGCATGAAAGAAAGAACGATAAAAGTATTTGATAAAAGTATTTTTAGTATTTCTAATTAGATATCTCGTGATTTAAATGCATTTTTTAAAAATCAAACAGATTAAAAAGTAGAAAAATATTTTAAAGTTTTTGTCGCTTTCAAGCATTTGATTTACTATTCAGTAGAGGAAAGTTTAAATTTAAACGTCAAATATCTTATGCTTTTCTGAATGGCAACACGGTGGCGACTGGAGATAATAAGTATTCTATTTGATGCAGTGGCAACATATTTACTTTTTAACAGCTGAATTTCTGGATTAAAATTGAAAGATAAGTATATTATATTTCGCCACATGGCAGCAGCGTAGCGGGCTGCATAAAAAAATATTTTATTTCAAACAGTATTGCCACGCATGCTACCTCGATTTTGAGAAAGCTTTTGATTGAGTGTGGCATGCCGGTTTGCTACAAAAGCTCTCAAATTTTCTGTTGCCTAACAGCTTTATAAAACTCATACACTCCTACCTTAAGCGACGTACGTTTCAAGTTAGATGTGGAGATGCTCTTTCATCAAAAAATAAATAAATAAATAAATAAATAAACTATCTTCTGCGTCGTTCCACAAGACTCGTTTTTAAGCCTAAAATTTTTCAATATATTTCATAAACGACATGCCATTACCTTTTCATTCGAATATATTAAAGGACAGGGATGATACTGTAATTCTAACAAGTTCAAGGAATCCCCCAAATGCACTTGATAAATTGCAATATCAAGTTAATATCATCCAAAAGTATTGCCAGGACTGCAAGATAAATTTAAATTCTGCAAAATGCTGCGTCGTTTTGTATCGTCGTTATAGGAAATATTATCCAGTTAATTACAACATTCGAATTAATGGCTCACTGGTCTCTGTGGTTGATTCGTACAAGCATTTAGGAGTATATGTTGACAAATTTCTAAATTTCAAGGAACATATTCAGTATGTGACAAATAAAGCTAATGCCCCCTTTACGGCGCTCTATTCAATATTGGAAAGGAAATTAAAGCTAAACCTCCGAACTAAAAGAACACTCTATATTACCGTAATCCGGCCAGTAATCGTATACGCAGTTCCTGCCTGGGCTACAGCCAGCAAAACTGATAGACAGAAAATTAATGTCCTTCAAAATAAAATCTTAAGAAGCATTGTGAACGCTCCATGGTTCGTCCGTAACTCCCAAATTCGTAACAACCTGGATATTAACCCAATTCATGATCAGATTCCTATTAAAGCCCACAATTCCCTTGAGAAGATGAAAAACTCACCTTATGAAGCAATCAGAAATCTAACAAACCACGATCCTACAGAAGAATATGTAGTTAAGAGACCGCGAACTATCCATTATAATGTGTTATGGTGGTAGTGTAAATTTGTATATATTTTTAATATTTCAAGAATTGTGTTTAAGTGTTACGTTATTTTGTAAAGATAGGATTTTGTTTTACTGACAAAGCTGATGGATTTTGTTCTGTATATATTTATTATTACTATTTTTCAACTTTAATTTTCAGTTACTTACAAAGAAAGGACTTTTTTCGTTCTTGCAAAGCTTTAGGACTTTGCTATTCTTAATTGTGTGTATAAAAATTTAGCATCATTTAAATGCAAATTTGTACTTCAAGTTTACCTCGCCTATAATAATGCTCTGACCAATCACATAGCTCGCACTAGTCACGTGTCTCTCACCTCAAGCGGTTTTTAAAAAATTAGTTCTCAAAATTTTAGCTCCTAAATGTTAATTGAATTTGGTATATATTTATTAACATATCTTTTTTGACTAAATTTATTTGATTCTTCCTTTCATATTTCGAAATTTAGGTTCATTCCAAATAGAATTCGTCAGTTTTTATGATTTATTATTAAAGTTATATTTTTAAATAATTTTTATTAATTTTTCGAAAACAATTTGAATTATAACCTTTACAATTTTTGCCATCGTCTTAAAATAGATGTATTTCTAAGCATATCTACAAAAATTTAAAGTTTTTCTTTAAAAATTTCCTAAGATATACGTGAATTTATATTTCGGTGCGTTTTGAAATTTGGCGTATTTATTATAAGCGATAACGGGGTTTGCGCACTCTGTTAAAATTATTTGAAGGCATGAACAATGACTTTTTTTCCGCTCGTGGACAATGAAAAAAAAAAAAAGGAAAATAGATTGCTATAAATTAAGAAGTTCGCCAAGTGAATTATTCTTGGCGCAAACTGAAAAAAAATCCCTTTAAATTTCTCACCAAAAATTACTAAATTTAATATCTAAGCAGAATTTGAGTCTTGACATCTAAATATGGGAAAAAATTGGTATGTTATTTCAGAAAAACTCTGATTTTGTGTGAAAATACCAATGTTAGGACAATGTTATATATAAATTTAATATATATCCTAAGTCACGCTTTCAAGACATGAAAAACTCAATTCGAATTTCATCAATCAGCCCAAAAGAACGGGAGATTCAGAACTGTTCCTCCCCTCCCACCGCAGTGTACATATTTTACCATGGAAACAAATGATGTATTTCGCGCAAAAATAGCCAAATACAAAATTTAACGTATCTATGTTTATTGCAGGATCAGAGCGAGATCTCTGAAGAGAATAAATTACACAAAATAAAAAATCATTACTAAAGCACAGATAAATTTTTTGTCTCTCCTTCACCCCCACCTCTCAAGCATTTCCAAAATGAAATTTTTCCTATTCTATGAAGAAATTTGCCATTAGATTACCACTTTTAGTGCAGTATTCCAAAACATATTTTCTAAAATTGCGAATTTACAGTTACTTCGGGCATTTTCTGAGATTTTAATGTCGTATTTTCATTTCTGTTATTGCTAGTATTTACACATTTAAAGAACAATGATATTCATTTCCATCATATATTTTACCAAAAAGGTATAATCACGAAAAAACACAGATTTAATATTTTCTCTCTGTAATATCTTCTTTCATGATATTCCCATTATCAAAATTAAAAGAAAATTAAAATTTAAAATGAAAATTGTTAAGCCTGTTTTATGTAAGATATAATCAAAAACGACAGTGTTGTCGAAAATTGTGAGTACAAAAATGTGGCATTTCCATTTTTTCTGCAAAGAGTGTGTCCATAGATTATTCGAAGAACAGCTATCGAAAAATAGCTTCTCGCAGTTCACGTAGTTATACTGTGAAATTTCTTTTCCTGAAGCGATAAGCACATAAACAGAAAAGTAAAATGCATTCATAAATAAACGAATTGAACCGAAATCAGTTTGAAAGAAATACTTTTTGATTTATTGCAAATTCAGGATAAATTCTATTCAAAGATAATACATGAATTAAAATAAAAGAGAAGAACTAGAAAAGGTTAGCAAAGACGCCTTTTGTAAATTTTAGATTGTTAGGAAATGTACTCTTACATATATGGATTGAAAAAGGTGACTTATGGGGGGAGTTCAATAAATATTGATCACAGACATACAATTACAATCATAAAATTTCTTATAAGTTGTCTGGTTCCACCCTTTTATTTCACAGTTCAATGTGAGAAACACCTTACACTGATAAGCGAATAATCGCTTGAGCGTGTGAACAGAGACGTAAGACTCCAGAAAGGTTAACTACCCTTTATTTCTCAAAATAAGGACGGACACAGTCTGCTCCTGTCCCAGAGCGTACAGCAAAGCCTCCACTTGGGCTTGAACTTAAATTAATAAGAATTTAAACTTAACTAATGCTTAACTAAAAGATATAGTCGAAGCTGTCAAGATTCTAAGGAGTTGGCCCTTAAATCTGAATTAAGTCGGCGAAGCTATCAAGGGCCTAAAGTACGGCCGAGCGTATTAATAGCTTAGACGTAGCCAAAGGCAAACGTGCACAAGTCAGGAACTTGGGCTCTCTAACGAAGTCACTGAAACATCGACTTAAATACCATTCTTACTCATTTGCATTAACCGCGTTTCTGAAAACACATTCTAGTAGGAAATTGTAAGCTGAAGCTAGAAAAGATAGGAAAGGTGCATAAACTTCACTGTTTTAAAATTAGGGTAAACCTTAAAAGGTATAAAATTTTATGAAAGCAGTCTTAACATTACGAGTGGAAAGAGAAAACGCCGAGGGGGAAAAATCTAATATTTTACATGGTCACCTTAGACAAAGAACCTCTATGTAAAGAAGGAAAGGCTCCATAGACGTAATGTAAACCACTTTGTCTGCAACGCCGCTACAAAGAAAAGGGAACATTCGCCAAGGGATTTGGCGACGGAATCTGTTGGCGAGAATTTCGCCTCTGTGATGTGCCGGTTCTTTGGTACCTAGCCGACATTTTCCCCCTCCGCGACGTGTATAGGAAATTGAGGAACACGGGTTAAGATGAATCGTTCTTTGACTTGTCGCGATAATTTAAACTCGGAAATGATGAAATATTAGGTGAAGTTTCACTTTCACTGGCTGTTGAACTTCCATTGTCCATATCGCTACTTGAAACCAAAGAAACTATTCTTTGTTTAAACTCTTGCTAAACGTAACGGTCGAACCTGTCCAAACCAACTTCGACATTCAACTTCGAGCTTTGGCGCTTTTTGGCGACAGATATTTCACGCATGCGCAGTTGTTTCCCTTTTCGTTGGAAGGGAGCCACTTCTGCTTCTGCGAAGATTTCCTTCTTAACAGTACATATTCTTTGCCTTAGAGTCGAAATTCTAATGAGCAAAATACTATATTTAAATTAAGCAAATGTTATTATGTACATTTCTTCTCTTTAAACATTCGTCAGTTTTTTTATTAATCTTAATTCTTGAATAATTTGATTGAATTAACTTAACCGAAATCAACGAACTGAGGAAAAAACTTTTAGAAAATTAAGTTGCTTTACCGATGATCACATTTTAGTAAAGATCGATTACTGGAATATCGACAAATCAAAATCTTCAGTTATTGGAGATAAATGCCTAATTGTAGAACTAGAAATTACTGCCACTTTTTTATCTATACGCTCAAGTTTTTATTCTCGATTTTTTTTCCTCTTTTATTCGATTTTCAGCTTATTAAAAGTTCACACAGGGTTTCAAAGAAGGCTCTCGCATCTAAATGTAAAAGATTATAAATAATGGAGAGCGGAATATCAATTTTTGGAACTATTAATAAGTAATAAATAATGCGAGAGCGGAATACAATTTTTGGAACTACTAATTAGTACAAGATAATATATCAGGAGTGGCTAAACTTCATGTCAGTAAAAGCCTCATGTTGGGATTCAGGAAAGTTCGAGAGCACCAAGTAGATTTTTGAAAAACCACAAGTCCATATTTACATCATTTTAAAAGTAGCGAAGCAGTTTCGAACGGAAAGATATGTCTGATTCTAAACAATCATTCAGTGACAGTTTGCCTTCACGTGATGACGTGTCGAAGACATTGTGAAGTTTTGTTGTGTCTTTGTTTCATCTAAGTACAACTTACTGCGGTAAAAAGCACTTTCTGAGTTTTTAATTACACCGCGATACCTTCTTATAAATATTGATCTATCACAACTTTGTAATGCTCAAGAAATTTTGGATTCTTTTTAAATCAGCGCCACAGAGACCCAGATCGTTTTTCTGCTACCTGAAAATTATCCCGTTAATCTCCCAGCATGCTCTTCAATGCATACGACGTGCTCTTTCTCTTGGCAAGCATACGACAAGAAAGCTATATATTGCCCTTTACGCATTCTTGAAATTTTCTACAATTAATACCATCTTCTATGCTGTGGTTATAATCCGATTTATTAGAAATTCCCGAAGTTTAAAATTGACATACATATCTCATCAATTCGGATATCAAATCAGCTACTAAATTATTTTTACCTTGTATCGAATTCTGTATATTTCTGATGCATTACATGCGTTTTTCCGTTCCGCTCACAGACCACCCTAGTTTAGTTTTCTACCGCTAGTAATGATTCAGAAATTCAGCAGACCCTTTCTGCAAAACATCCACAAGCATCCATCCATCCAGTCGTAATGAAATCAGATAAATTATTTACCTTCTTTTGGATACCGAGTAGTTTTAGTTTGATTTGCATAGGAGCCGCTCTATGGCCACTCCTGTAGCGTATTAATATCATTTCACTGATATCATGTAAATGCTTTACTGAGATGAGGTATATCATCATGCATACTACCATCAGTTGCAACAGCCACGCAGTTAACAACAACAATCAACAGCAGAATCATCACAGCTGCAGTGGTACGCATTTATATTTGAATCCTAGAATTTTTAGAATTTAGGTTGTTCGTTTTTATATATCGGCAACGACAACACCAAACCATAAAAATGAAGTTCTTGCTTCTTTTTTAATCCAAAAGAATATTTTAATTTACTTTTCTATGTTTTACTATGAGCAAAAATGCATAAACATTGTTGCTTAATGAATTTTAGTAAAACACTTGGGAGTTCCCTTCCTAAGGAGATTGATGCTTTTGTGGAGACTTTCTAAGAAAAACTAGCTCGGACTAGCGTTCAGCGGACTTCGTAATGGACTTCAATTCATACAGAGTTACTATGCTGTCGCATTTCACGTGTATTAATCTCTCGGATAAGTTTCGTGAATACTTATGCGAAGGGGCTTTTTTGCACTATCTTGCCCCTTGCCAAATCAAATATTCTTCCTTACGAATCATATTTGTGAAATATTTTTTCCATATCAATCTGTTAATTCTCTTACGAAATAACATTAAACTATTAACAAAGTTAAGGGACATCATGCATATATAATAAAAACGCTACATAAAATGAGTTTTCATCAAGCACATATTAGCTTTCTTTACAAGGGTTAAGGTACTCGTTTGAAGGTAAGCAATAGCTGTCGTTAAGAATATTTCAGAGAAGGAAAGAAAACAAATTCATGTATATATTGTAATAAATAAATACTACAAAATGCCACATGTAAAAAACGGGAGCGTTTCCTGTAACTAACATTATTTATTTTGTTACTGGTCATAAAAAATAAGAATGCATTCCCTTTCCAATTCTTGCAATCTTTTTTTAAGAGTTATTTTGCTTTCATTTCTGATTTTAGCCTCCGATGGAACTCGGCATTATTTGAATGAAACAATGTTTTATTCCAAATTTACATAATGTAACGATATTTACCTTCGAATTATATGAGGTATATCTAGAGATTCCGTAACGGTTCCGATTTCCATCAGAAGATTAAATACATAATTTTTCATGCAAATGCATTATCACAGAAGGGGACGCCAAAAAGGAGCACTAGATAATAGGGTTAGGCCGTCGCAGAGATATTTGCTGTCACAAAGAACTCATAAGCGCAAAAGTGATCCAGATTGATTGGACTGCGAATGGGGTATGAATGTGAAGGGGAAAAAACATGCGTATACACATTTTTGATGACTCACTCACTTTTTTCTCATTTTTTAACTTTTCGTTAAATTCATTGAAGCATTCAAATGTCAAAAGGATTTTGTCCTATCATTTTATTGATCTATTCTAGACAGCACTACAATTTAGAACTATCCATCTTTCCTGAGCAAAATTTTATGAAATTGTTGAGTGCTCTTTTACAATGCGTAAGAAATTAATTAATAAAAATTTCAAATCTCTAATGAATGCTAGTCATTATGAAAATTAATGATGATTTTTATTAACTCTTAATTAATATTTATTAAGCACTTCTTGATAGCTTTCAGTGCAAATTCCATTACTTTAAAGAAAAATAGATCTTTAAGGCAGAAGCTAAATAACTCAATAAGAATTTAGAAAAGCTGATTTAAATGAAAACAATATTACTTATCACGTTATCTTAATCAAAAAACCACCAATGGTTGAGTGGCTAACACCGCTGAATGCTGGTAATTCATCATGGGTTTGTGACGTCAGGAGAACGGGATGGCTGCTTGGTTAGTTCTTGTGACTTTTCTTATGCGTAACGCTAAGTTAATTAATTAAAGTAAAGCATTTCGTGGACTGTCTGCCTATCAAGAGGGATGCCTTCGTAGAGGACTTTCTGAGAGCAATAGGGTGGTATACACATTACAAATGGGGAAAACCGCAAAACCAACCATGCAGCCAGGCCGTTCACCAGGATTTGATCCTACGTCGAAGTGCAATGTTCAGCAACTTCAAGCCCTCGGTCGCTTGTAAGCCCACGTGTAAACGTTAATACGAGCCAGTTTTCCCTCAGAAAATCCTCTTCGAAAGTAGCCCTCCCGTTAGGCAAATAGCATTTGTGAGCTTTAGCATATTCCAGTAAGCATAAACATAGCTTAATCAAAGGCGTTCTCTTTTAATAATAACTGGTAAAGTATTTAAGCGACTTTTAAAGGATTAATGTTTTACATTCCAAGGGAATCTACTTAAATGCAATATTTTCATCACTCTTGTAAGTTTCTTACTGACACTTATTAAAGATTTTGCTTTCCATACTTAATTTTTTTCTCAAGTTTGCCAGAATCAGTTCTCATCAGGATGGATATGCTATTTCCTTCAATTAACGAAAATAATCATATGAACTTAAACCTGAAAAACAAAGTGATTAAATCCAACATTGGCTGCTGTGTATCTTCATTTTAAGTCTCTACTTTGCAAGTTTATTTTGTCTTTAAAGAGCCAAATGGCCTGTATCTATTAGGATGGCAATTATCCACGAGCTCATTAAGTACTAGAAATACCATTTTCATTTAGAACTTATTTTGGTCCCAAAAATGCATAACAGATTTTGTTGTAGAGCATGATCAATATGAATAAGGCTCCAACCTTTCTTCCCTGTTAACTGTCGCTCAATTTTTGTTTTATTCAAGTTCTCATCAAGTTGTCTAAAGAATTACTGCATGTATTGTTGTTATTTGTGTTCACAGGCACGTATATTGGTTCTACTGTGATCCACACAAATATCCCTTTGCTCTAGACTCAGTTTGCGAGGGCCTTTAGCATCAGTCTTGATCATTTTCCCCTTTATTCTTCACAAAATTATAGCATGTGGATCTAATAAATTCAGTCAGAACTACCACAAGCATCACGGAGAAAGATATAGATTAGTTATTATTTTATTTTACTCATTGAATTCTAATTTTAATTTCATCTGCACTTTTGTAGATAGCTGGGTTTCATTGCTGGGCAGCGTTTTATCCTCTTACTTTGAAACGAAAGAATCCATCTTATCTGATCTTCCCTTAGGTAGACAGCCATCGAATGCTTTGTTATACATCAAATAAACCAAACCAACTATCTTAACTGATAGTTTTTCTAAAGGTAATAGCAATCTCCTGACCAATCATTGATAGATTTCAGCCACTGAAAAGTCTTTTAAGAAATAATATAAATTTAATTATTTCATCCTAAGAGTTTAACATAGATTGAATTTTTGGTTTCTAAATTCGCTTGTATTTATATGGAGAATAACTTGTGGATTGAGATGCAACATTCTGATTGGTTAACTTATCCAAAAATATCTATTTAGCTAATGCAGCCGTCATCCTGCTGTGTATTCACGCTTTTAAAGGTGATTCGAGTTTGATTCGGGTGGCGTAATAATTTGCATTTTTGAAATTTAATAAAATAAGTTAACTGCTCCATTTCTTCATGAAAATTAAAAGAACTTCATCTTTATGAGAGTAGCTTTTAAGTGCTTTAAATTGGTGGGCAGTAAAAAGAATAGCGGATCGTTGGATGGCGTATTATTGGAATTTCCCTTAGTAAATGCAGCCCCCAATCTAGTAACTGGAAGATACAGGTTCGATTCTCGAAGAAGCCATAGCTGATTGTTCATGTTTCTAGCTCGGCGGGGGGCAGTGTTAATGACTCTTAGATATACATAATATACATAGTATGTAAGGTTTTAGTTAAACTAACAAAGTTTTATTTTAATTTGACTTTTTCTATCTGTTCTTATTTCAACTTCCCTTTAGAATAAGCGCGCGTTTCAGCTTTACGCTAATTTGAAGTGGAGCCAAGTTGCTATTTAAACGGTAGGTAGGAACCTCTCAGTGCGAGAGAGCTCTTAGTCTCAGACCACTGCTACTCTGTTCGCCTGACCAACTAGTATTTAAATTCTAAGCCGTAGCGCTGTTACGCTATTACTTATTGAAGTAAATCTAAGTGCGTTAGTATTAGTTAAATCTTGCTACGCACCCTTTAGCATAGAGGCCAACCTCGCGTTTATAGCTCTGTGAGCAACGACGACTTAATTTCTATTTAGCTTTAGTTTAAATTATTTGATTGTTCAGTTTAGACCCAATTGCGGTCATTATTTTCTGTATCCCTCCCGAGTTGGGAAGTGGCTGTATATAATTGTGGTTTAATAAAAGAGGATTTTAAATCCTTACGTGCAGTCATTCTACCACTTAACCACAGTTTTCTACCACAGAACATAGCTGCATTCAGCTCCCTGTTCAAGATCAGGACTTAGTTTACTTCACGAATATGTCTGCCAAGAATATGCACCGAACACTCAGTCCTGACAAGTATAGTGGGGGGGAAAAGAGGCTGTTCTCATTTATCGGTTTAGGATTATCATGCTCTGCATGAATTAACTGTTTGCACTTACTTCATGAAAATTAAGTCTTTTTAGTACATTAATTGACATTTATGAAAATACAATCACACTAAAAATTAATCAGAGAAATATTTACAAGAAAACTAGATTACATTATCTTCACAAAACAGTTTTTAAAAAAACTTGAACAATAATTTAAAAACTTGCAATCTGAAAATTTCGAACCATTTCACAGTTCTTATTCCTTGCTTTTTGGATATGGTTACGTTATTTGCTTGTTATATTGCTATGTTCATTAAACCTGCTGAATATGGCGATTAATGTCTAGTTTCCGGGAAAACCGAGAAATATCAAATCAAACTTAAAATATAATTTTTTAAAATACATCTATGCTTATTAAGAAGATAAAAATGAAATTTAGGGGAGGAATGTACATTACACATTTTCTTGAAATTCTTTTTCCAGTGTAACGGAAAAATAATATGCAACAGCTCAAACTTTTAGTTTTCCAAAGATACTGTTTTGAATCACAGCACATATACAGAACAGAGTACTATTTTAAGAGTTAACATGGATAACTACTGAATAAGGAATGATAAATTCTCTTGAAAAATTTAAGAAAAATAGTTAAAAAAAATATTGTTTAAAAGGCCAAAAAAAGACATATTTGCAGCAGAGCACTCAGAGCTGCTAGTGGTTATATAAATAGCATCGACACTGAAAAAAACTGCATCCTCTTTTTAATGTACGTTTCTTCTGGACAATAATAAAATAATCTTTCTAAAATTTTGTGTGAAAATTATTAACGATATTTCGACGGGAAACCGGTTAAGATTGGAAGAATTAAAAAAAGGCTTAGAGTTTCTGAATAGCTAATCCTTTACATGACTCAAGAATTTGAATGTCACATCTCATTTTAAAATAATAATTATCAATACTTTACATTTTATGTATACCCACTGAAAAGTCATATAGGGCGTCTCAAAAATATAGAGACAAACTTTTAGGAAAGTGTGAGTACATCCTAAGAGTACATCCTAAGAATTTGGAACTGGACAGGAACTCATGACGGAAAACATCTTCGGAAGCCGCTAGGTGGTGCCCTGCACGAGAGCGCTGGAGTAGAAAGTGAGAATTTACTCATTCGAACTTTAGCCAGTATATGAACAGCATACAAAATATAAATGAACAGTGAGCCTGCAGATATTCACTTAAGAGTATGGAACAGCTAAGGGCAATGGACAATCCGATGAATGAATTTACGAGAACGCTTCCCAAAAAGACATCAATTGCACTCATTGTGTTCGCACATTTGTGCGCATGGACATTTGTGCCAGTATGGGTCAAAAGAAGTAGCAAGACTAGTGAGGGCAGGCCCCGATTTACGCTTTCGGTTGCTATGGAAGAAAGTGTGTTGCTTTGAAGATTAATCTCAGTACTAGCATACGTGTCTTTGCCTCTGCATTAAGAGTGTTCCTTTGCAGTGTACACCATGTTTGGAACGTCGAGTGCTTACAACCTTTCATTGGATTCAATTACTGCTCCCCGATGACTGGACGTGCGCGTTTCGCACAGTGGTATCTGGAACAAAGTGCCCGAGATGTGAATTTCGCACTGATGAGATCACATTCAATAGGAATG
>KK120525.1:991626-1005052 GCA_000611955.2 Stegodyphus mimosarum | reverse complement strand
TCTCGGGTGAGCAAGGAAAGAAGGAGCTTTATTCCGTAATCAGTACTCAGATATTATTCAGGAGTGGTATGCCCAATTAAGCGAGTTTGTAAGTGGATTAGATACCCTCGCAGAGTCCCCAATAATTTCACCACGGTATTAAGAAGCAAATGCATCACCCTTGGAAAAAAATTGGTTTAAAAAAAACGCTTGTGACAGACACCCCTCTAAATATCGTTACGGAGTTTGCACTTAATTTGCTATTTTCAGTAGAATTGTAATTAAAATTGTTTTATTTTCCTGTAAAATGCAGCACGTGACGAAATTTAAGAGAAAGCTAGGCCGGAAAAGTAAAAATGCAAGAGCGTGTGCTGGTAATATTTAATAAATGGATATCTCGTAATTGCTTTTGCTATCCAGATAAATCGAGAAAATACCGAAATATTCTCGTGCTTGATTAAAAACCTTATAAAAGCTGGATTAAAACATCTAAGCTCAGTTGTTTTAAGCGAGCTATAGTTGTTTACTTAGTGCTGTTGTTCACTGTAGCGAATTCGCAGTGAGATCGGATTAGTTTTCTCTGTATTTTGAACTGAGTTCTATTCAACGTAAATGTAACTATTGTGAGATATTGTGATAATGCACGAATATCTCTAAGGAATTCTCAGCATTTTGTTTTATTTCTTGGGATAAGAATAAATTTTATTAAATTTTCATTGACTTGTGCATTAATCCATTACGAACCCGTCCGCACACAGCAATATGAATTCTTATGCACATTATTCAGTGTTAATTATTATAGATTATTCACTGTATTTTATTTTAGATATTATTCACATTAGTAGAAGAGAAAAATAGCTATCCCTTTTTAATATAATCTCATATTTTACAAAACAAAGCAGAAGCTGCTAGCTGCTTTGCTTTGTAAACTTTTTTACAATGACAAGAAAGAAAACGGTAAATGAAAAATTATAATTCTTGAATAACAGCTTGGCGATTTGGATTTCATCTGCCATTGTTACAGCAACCCTACACCAGGTGTTTCTTCTTTTTGAAACGCACGTTTTTATTTCAAGGGCAAGAAACTCCGAACTGCTGTTTCCCCGCTCGTGATATATCCGGCCATCAACACCGGATTCGTATTCTTCTCTAAACTTTTTCTTCCCACTTAACTTCGAGTCAATTATTTAGCTTGCATGGTGAATATGATGTCTATGCCCTATGTGTTAATCGATGTGTGATGATTAAATGCATGTTACAATGGCATTTTTTTTATAAATCATGATATATTAAAAAATTCAGCTTTATTTTCTACTTTAATAAAAAAAAATTTCAGATTTTATGTTAGGCCGTATTTTTAATGCTTTTGTGTGTTACCTTTATTTATTAAACATCATGTTCTTTGCACTTAAACCACATAAAACTCAATTCAACAGCAGTATCACAAAATTTTAAAAACATAGTATTTTTAGAATTTCCCATAGATAGTCAGTCTAGTCTAGTCTAGTCTGGAAATCTATCGCCGGGATACCACATAAGATGCAGTGTATCCGGTTCACTGAAGTTTGCAACAAAGTGCTCCTAATGTATTTTTCCTGACAAGTAAGCAAGATAACTGAAGCAAGAGAGAAGAAAGATGAGAGCAGAGAAAAGAACAGGGGTGCCAGACACCGCAATGCAAGGAACGAAGACCAACGATGGAGAGGATATCCTGACAAGTCATAATTCATGAGCAAGTGCTATGAGTACATAGCAAAATACAATAAATTAAAATATAAGGAATACATAAACAATAATAATGAATAACAAATAAGAGTACATGAAACACAGCAAATTCAATAAATTTAAGAACATACAGTAATAGATGAAGTTAATATTTACATATATACACTGCAGCAATAACTGCAAAGTTCAATTATTATGTCGGGAAGTTTAGGTCTCTAGTCAAATGTGCCGCAAGAGGTCTTAGGTTGTAGTCTTCTTCAAGGGCTACGTAGTCAAAAACTGAGAATTTATTTAAGTGTTCACATCTTAGTGCCTTTTTAAAGAAATTTCTATTTAGTCTGTGTAAATATTCATTCAGGTATTCAATCCTGAGATCCTTATGCAAAGTTTCATTCTTGACATAGAAATGAGCGTTCGTAATAAGTCGCAAGGCCTTGTTTTGCAGTATTTGTAATTTTTCTATATCCTTCCTAATATAGGTGGCCCAAGCTGGAGAGGCATAAGTCAGGATTGGTCTAATGATTGCGATATAAATGTGCCTTTTCTTGGCAAGTTCTAAATTTGATTTAGAGCCGATTAGTGGTACCAGACTAGTTAAGGCAGCGATTGCTTTCCCTTTCACACTGTTAACATGTTGTTTCCATGTGAGTTTCTCATTTATGATAACTCCTAAGTAGGTTGCATGCTTCACGACGGGTACCACTGTACCAAAAAGAATCAATCTCTCCGTGATTGGCTTCCTAGTTCGTGTTCGTCTAACGATGAGAAGCTTGGACTTTGCCGCGTTAATGGATATTCTCCATTTTTCACACCATTTTTCTATTGCAGGCATGAGTAGCTGTAATTTTTTCACTGCATAGTCAGGGCTTATAGATCTAGTTGCTATAGCGGTGTCATCCGCATAACATCCGAGGTAATGGTTCGTAGTAATTCCGTCTTTTGGGAAATCAGCCACATATATGATATAGAGAAGCGGGCCTAAGATAGAACCCTGGGGGACCCCAGCGCCCAGCCTTTGATGTCCTGAAGTGTCGCTGCCTACGGAAACATAGAAGGTTCTTTCTCTGATAAATGAGTAGATGAGATGCACCAACTCTCTACTGAAGTTGAAATTTATTAGTTTATAAATAAGCCCCTCATGCCAGACGCGGTCGAACCATAGATAGTCTCGAGCGCTGGAGATTAAAAATGTTTTTTTTCCATGCAGTGTTGCTATTGCTCGCTTTGAAATCGTTATGTTTCTCAAAATTTCGTTAAATATTTACAAAATCTGAAATAGATAAAAAATAAATTCGAAATTCAAAGTTCGGACTTCCAGGTGCCCATGTTCGGTTGGAGGATTACGGTATTGAAAGTTTGATGTCTTTAGGTACCGTCGTGTTTTCACAATGCGAGAAACAAGCATACATTCATGCAGATCCTCCATTATTTAATTTCTTTAAATATAATACAGGGTGGTATTTGGAGGCAACAATTTAAAAAGTGATTCGCCGTTTATAGTGAAATTCCAGAAAATGCCGTTTTGATACTAATAGCCCTTCTGGGCTACCACTCCTTTGGGCTAAAAACTGTGGCAAGAAAAATAACGCATTCATATTAAAGGAAATATTTTGAAGAAAATAAAAGTCCGTTGCTATTAGCGTATTTTTTAAGTCTTATTAATTAAATTACAAAAGCAGAGGAAAAAAGTAAAATAATTTCCTTCATGAAAGCAATTACCCTCGAAAACAGCTACGATTTACATCATAATGCCTATTATTTCCCTCTCGCTATCTCACTCTACCAAATATTTAAAACACTCACAATATGTTTTCTATCGCGTAGATGCTCAGTTTGCCATAATTAAATCTTATTTAAATTCATAAGATCATCATCACATTTTAATACTTATATTTGAAAGTCTCATTTTCATAATATCTTTTCATTTTTTTAATGAAAAGACGTTAAGAACTTAATAAAATCGATTTTCCGAAAATAGTGTACAACTACATTCACTGAACTTAAATTTAAATGGTATTTTCTCACAAATTAATGAATTCGAAGTTAATATCAAATATCATCATTTGCAGTAGTTGCAAAGGGAATAAAATAAACTTCGATTTCAAAATAGAATACCCGATTACTTCAGGATATATTAAATGCAGAAGCTCAATCCTTTAATAATTAATTTTATAACTACGCTATGGACGATAAAATTCACTGCACAAATATTATTTGACTTCGGGTATTTTTATTCAAACACCGTATTAAAAATGCATAGAATATGCAAGAATCTCAAAACTGTTTCCTGTACTCAAATATGTTGCGGTTGACGGACTTTTAGGAAAAACGTGATGCCAATAACTAGGGAAGAAAGTTTATCTGTAATGGAACTGATTAAAGATATTAACGCTACGGTCACGAACGAATGTGGGAACAGGTGCAGAAATTTTTCAAAGGCGGAACTTCAAGTAGCGGTATTTGCCGTAACTAATGATTTCGGGCAAAGATGAAGATCGGTTATTAAATTATGAAACCACGTTTTGAGGCATTTACGAGGGCTGAAATAGGAAAAACATAGCTTCACTACACTAATAAGTAATTATGAGATACATTATAGCGAAATATTTAACGAGTTCCCCCTCTTTCTTTTTTTAAACACAAGGTAGTAACGAGATTAAAAGTTTTACACTACACTTGATTTAATCAACAACATCCCACCTTTATGGTGTAAAAGAAGTAAATACTATATTAAGATTTAATAATTCTTAAGATAAATTTAGTTTCAAAACTTTCATTCAACGGATAGTTTTTTTTTTGGGTCAAAATGTTCTTTTCACTCGCATTATTTTGCGATTTCGAATTATATTGTTACGGATTTTGTATTTATTTAGCTATTTTTAGTAGAATTGTTATTAAATTGTTTTATTTTTCCGTGCAGTGCAGCACGTGACGAATTGTAAAAGAAAGCTAAATACAAGAAAAAAAGTAAATAAATAAAAATACAAGAGCGCGTGCATTTAACATTTAATGAATAGATATTTCGTAATTGCTGTTGCTGTCCAGAAAAATCGAGAAAATAAATTGTACCAGAATATTCTCGTGAATAATTTAAAAGCTTATAAAAGCCAGATTAAAACATCCCAGCTCAGGTGTTGTTGTTTAAAGCGAACTGTATTGTTTACTTAGCGCTGTTATTGAATTGTAGCTAATTTCATGCGGGATCGAATTAGTTTCTCTGTATTTTGAATTTGAGTTCTGTTTATAGTTTAAATGTTTAAAAATATAACTGCTGTGAGATATTGTGATATTGTACGAATTTCATGCAGCAAAGTACGATAAACTCATAGGAAGAGAGACATTTAATGACGCTAAAAAAATTGAAAGATGTACTCTGGTTAAACTCAACGTCTTAGCCTCGTCGTCGTTAACGCGTCACAATTTCATAATATTTTGCATCTAATTCTTTAAACCGTTGCATAAATTAAAAAGACGAAACATTATAATTAAAAGGAGGTAAAAATAAAATCAAAATACTATCAAAAGACAAATAAATAAAAATACTAATTTATTAAAATTATAAAAAAAAATTTAAAAATAAAAATACTAATTTATTAAAAATAAAATTAAAAGTACTAATTTATTAAAATTATAAAAAAAATTTAAAATAAAAATACTAATTTATTAAAATTAAAAATAAAAATACTAATTTATTAAAATGTTTTTAATAAATTAAAAAAGACGAAACATTAAGTATAATTGTGGAATTCATGCAGCAAAGTATGATAAATTCAAAGGAAGAGAGACATTTAATGACGCTAAAAAAATTGAAAGGTGTACTAATGGTAATCTGATAAACTCAACGTCTTAGCCTCGTCCTCGTTAACTCGTCACAATTTCATAATTTTTGTATCTAATTCTTTACACCGTTGTATAAAAGCAAGAAATTTTCATGTCCCGCCAGCCGAATGATTCCATACGGTGTCATAAATATGGCGGCACCTATATGCAAGTAGACATACGTTCCCCAAGATTAAGACTTTCACATGGGTGTCCTAGTAGTCTTTATGACGGTTGCTTTCTTCATGATACCGAACTTACGGATGATAAGGTTGCCGGCATATTTGCACCTTTATGTCATGGCACTCTTGCACCTTGGAGACCGATTGTCCCCTTGGGAAAGGTACCAGCATCTTTCTGCAAGATGGTAACAATTCGCCAAGTCCTCAAACGGGCGTCCTGCCAGACTTAATTGCTTTCCGCAAGATAATAATCTCTACAATGGTGCTCGCACCTCAGTGCCTATATGGAATGGCAGACTTACGCCCTCAGGGAGAAATGGGTAATTTAAAAAGGTGCCGACAGATTTCAAGCTGCCCGCGCAGGTGAGACCAACCCTATCCACCCCTGCGGCTCAACGCCTCAAAATTGGAATTAATTGGCGCTTTTTGAACAAAATGAAAATATATTTAAATCCATCATCTTTTTTTTAAAAAATTATTATCTGTACTGGAAATAAATGGATTGTGATTACTTCTTTAATTTACATTCCCATACATTAGAATCTATAAGAGTATAATGAAAGCAGACTTTTATTCTCGTTTCACCAGTTACCCTGGTGAGCTGCAGATCTAACTTTCATTTATGTAACTAGCTGATACATTTGCTTTTCAATAGCATGGTGTATTTTCTGGCTTGAGAAGACAAAGAGAAAAACTTAAGATATAATTAACAGTACAAATGGAGTGCTATCCACCATTGGTCCTGTTTGTTAAGCATTGTGTCAGCCTCATTTATCTACTATATGTATGAAGAAGAATGTATGTGTGGTTGTTCGCGATTAGCTCAGTTACTACTATAGCTATCGTCACCAAGCTTTCTACAATTCTTTTCTGGGTCCTGGAATAGGTCAACGTCTACTGTTTTCCAAAAACAAAAACAAACAAAAAATGTAGCTAAGATCAGAGATATTTATTAAAAATGCTGAAAACGCTAATTTTCGCCCTCGTTTTTCCGAGTGGCAACAGTCTTGCACGCCTCGGTCCTTGGTCATCAGGATACAATAGGCATTTAGCATTTAAAATATGCTTTTACTTATATTTGAAGTTTCTGGCTATATTTGGCTTTATTTAAATGTTTAAGAGCACAGGAGTGCTCAGCCGAAAAGGCGAATCCATGGACGAGTGCCGCCACTAGCGGCTAAAAGAGTCTTTTAAGTTGTTGTACGAGGAATTTGAAGACTTAAGCTTGGAGAAGCAATTAAAAATTTATCATTTCGGATTGTGATGAATGGTTCTTGGCCTTTTGACAGTATGTTCAATAGTTGGGTCATAGTTTACAAGTTCTCTTATATAGTGGTATTCTGAATTTTGCATTTTCTGGAAAACGTTATGAGAAGTAGAAAGTATTTCGTCATGTATGGAATCGATCTTCATTTCTTTGACCATTGGTAAGATATAGTACACGTTTTGTTCTTATATGAAGTTTCGAGCTTCTTAGTAGGAGAGGATAAAGGGCAATAACCACTGCGTTGGCTTTTCGTAATGCATTCATAGTTTGTGCTTTAAACGATTGTTCGTCAAAGAGCACATCTAGGTATTTAATGGAGCTGTTAACTGGTATTTGCGCATTATTAATTTGAATATCAATTTCCTATTTTCCTATTTCCGATGTTAAGCCGCGATTAACATGAGTTTCGCATGTTGTTTTCCAGCCATCATGAGGTGTATGCCGCAATGGCGCTGGAGATAGAATGAATTCCTGACGCTGGGCCCGCGGACAGTTAGGGGGCGTGACCAGTTTGTCACATGAATCCATGGAGCTATCTGAATAATTGAGGATTACCAGGTCAGATCAGCTGGGAAACACATTTTACACACAAAATAATCTAGTATAAATTTAAATAATGATGATTATAGTTGCAAACGGTTACCAGGAATGCTATGCACATAATTACAGAATTCAGACAGGAGTATTCTTTTTATATCTTCTAAAAATAGTGACGTTACACTTATTTAGGTTTAATTTAAATCTCCAGATCTTGAAGCAATGATCAGTGATTTTAATTGTGAACTTTAGATTGTTAATAGCGAGTTGCGGTTTTAAAGACTTCATAAGAACGACAGTATCATCAGCATATTTAGCGATTTTTGCATTTAATGACTGTGGCATGTCATTTATAAAGATGTTAAATAGGATCGAAGCTAAAATGCTTCCTTGAGGGACGCCACTTTTAATTATCTTTCTACTGGAGAGAGATTTTCCAATTCGAACTTGAAAAGGTTTTTTAAATAGGAGTATATTAATTTGATGAGATTGACAGGGATAAGTGCTTTTTGCATTTTGAAGAGAAGACCGGCATGCCATACTCTGTCCAATGCGTTTTCTATGTCTATAAAGCATGCAGCAACAGCATTTTTCTTAATAAAAGAGTCAGCAATAAATTCAGACACATTAATGAGCTGGTGTGTGGTACTATGTCTTCGGCGAAATCCATATTGATCGGAGTCGTTGATATTATTCTTTTCGAGGTGATTAATAAGTCGAATTTGAATAATTATTTTCGAAAATTTTACCAATGCATAGAAGCAGGCTTATTAGGCGGTAACTGGTGGTTTCTTTTGGATTTTTACCTGGTTTGAGGAAGTTTATGACTATAGCATGCTTCCACTGATGTGGGAAATAATTTAAACGAAAGCAGGTATTAAAGAGATTTGTTAATAATACGATGTAACGCCAAGAAAGTTCTCTGATAGATTTATTGGAGATCGAATCGTATCCTTGTGCTTTTCTAATCTTGAGATTCTTAATGACGTTTTGTACTTCTCTAGGGGAGGTAGGTAATAAATAATTTACGTCAGTGCGATGAATTAAATTCTCGTGGAATTCTTGGACTTCTTTTTTAGTTTCAGGTTCGAAGTTGGGATTAGGAGTAAAGGTGTTTTTAAGCTGTTGAGCTAAAACTTCTGCCATTTTTTGTTCAGAACACACTAGTCCATTCGGGGTGTTGAGTGGGCCGATGCGATCCGCAAATGGCTTTTTAAGAGCTCTGGCAATTTTACAGATAAGGGTAGGTTCATATTCCATGTTATCTAGGAGTTCTTCACACTTACGTGATCTACAATCACTGAGTAATTTAGAGATTTCTCGAACTTTTTGATTAAGGAGTCTTCAGTCTGGGGTCTCCAGTATTTCTCCATCGTTTTGCCAATCTATCCTTATCTTTGATTTTTTCTCGAATACAATCTGGAAGTGAAATTTGAGAGCGATCTGCTTTAATGGTAGTAGCTTCTCGTAGAGCACTTTGAATTCTGGAGTTGATTTTATGGATTTCATTTTCGATATCAGGAATGTTAGCAAGATTAGGGTGAGCATTTGTGATTTCAATAACAGTATCAAATTTCGTCCAGATAACAATACGTTTGAAATTTTGTTCATTTTGTTCAAAGGACGAATTTAACGAGTAAGTGATCAGATGGCATTTCCTGTAGAGCTTTAAGGTAAGGAGTTTGAATAATATTTTTAGTGATAACAATGTCGAGAATTTCCGAAGAGTCTATATAGCGAAATCTTGTAGGGTTTTCCGGTCCGAGTACTTTAAGATTATTGTGAATAGCATAATTATCGAGGACGGTACTATTATTGTTCGTCCTACGTAAATTCCAAGATGGACGTTCAGAATTTAGGTCTCCAGCAATAATTGATGAAAGATCTGTGTCAGTTAAGCAGTTCAGGTCTCTGTCATTTGGCTTTGTGGGGGATTATATGCGGCGATAAATAAATAAGGAGTTCTGTTATAAGTGATAATCATGGTGTGCTGAATGCTTGTGTTTCTAGATGTCTCATATAAAGTTGATCTGAGATGATTTTTAAGCATAATGAGGGTAACTCCTCCTCCGTTATGTAGACGGTCGTTGCGATATATTTTATATCCAGCAATTTTAAAGCGATCACAGCGGAGTAAATGAGTTTCATTAATAACCATTATTATGTTTATTTAAAAAATACTGCAATTCCGTCTCTTGACCTTTAATGTTATTTGCATTAAAATGGCGATATTTAAACTTTAGTAGTATCCGTTACATGTAAAGTTCTTTGCAGAATTTTATGGGTCAAATTCCGTGTTCATTAACAGGTCGAATGCTTCCATTCCAATTTAGATTTTGTTTAAAATGGATTTTGATTTTTTAAATCTTTCAAAAAGGGTTTTAGCCGTTTGAAAGGTATTTTTAATCCAAGAAATGAATGACTGTAAGTCATCTTTGATGGAACCACTTTCTGATTCTTGAGTATTGAAGTCTTTGAAGATTTTTCAGTTTCCTTTCGAGATAGTGACAGAAAGTTTTTTTCATCATTCGGAGGTAGTGGATTTCTCTGAGTGTTGGTGTTTTTGCGTATATTATGGGGGTATTTCTCACACCCAGAATAGGACGCCACGTGGGGTCCTCCAAATAGACAACACTTGCCCAGAAGTTTTTTGTATTTCTTACAACTTGATGTTTCGTGACTTTCACCACATTTTAAACCGCGAGTTTTATGGTGGCAATGAGATTTACTATGTCCATACCTTTGGCAGTTACAACACTGCTTTGATCCTGGCATTGCTTTAAATTGTTTAACGAATATAACAAGTCCCGTGAGATAGGTTAAATTAAATATTTGTTTGCCTTTTTTCCTTCGAGCTACCTCCTCTGAGAATAGCGGTAAAGATTTAATTTCGTCATCTATTTTCCTAATAATTTGTTTTACTGATTTAACAGGTATACCTTTTTCTATTAGGGCTACTTTAATTTCAGCAACTGGAATGCGAATTGAGAGTTTTTTTGCCTTTCACGATGGAGAAAAAATCTGCTTTATTCCGAAAAGTGTTGCTATTGCTCGCTTTCAGAATGTAGAGTTTGTTAATAAAAATTTCGAAGTTTTACAATGAAATAAAAATAGCATTGCCAAACATTAAATACATTACTCCCGATTCCAAAAATTCGTGGGAAGCCATTTCGATTATTCCCAACTTCGTACGACTTTAATCAGCCGAAATATTAAGTAAAAACTCTAAAAACACTAATTTTCGCACTCATTTTTTCGAGTGGCAACAGTCTCGCGAGTTGGAGAAAAAATGCTTTATTTCGAAAAGTGTTGCTACCGTTCGCTTCCAAATCGTAGAGTTTGTTAATAAAAAATTTGTAAGTTTTATAAAATCTATATATATATAAAGAAGAATGTCTGTATGTTTGTTTGTTTGTTCGCGTTATTGATTTCTGATTAATTACGATCAATATTTTGCCATATTTAATTGACTAAAATTGAATACAGGTGAAGTATTGGATGGAACTTCAACTTTTACGACCATTTGATTAGAAAGACGAAAATCATTAAAATTTGCGTGCCATTGTTGCTGATATAATCAAATACAATTAGTTTACTTTTAGTTACAGAATTTAGAATACAATTAGTTACAGAATTTTTTATGTGGTTTCCATATTGCATCAGATTAAAAAGTGTATGACCGTGAATCGTATTTGTTACATCTTTATTAGAGAAGGATTACAGCGGTATCGTTCTCTGTTGTTAGATACATTACTCTCAATCTAACTGAACTGGCGTCGTTTACTTCCGGTAGTGCTTACTAAAAATAATAAAAGATTTGAATTTATCATATTATGGGAAAGCGCTGTATCTGCCTAAGGGGAGAAATGTCTTTGTGAAGGACCTTTTAGAAGTACTGGCTCGTATTAACGTAACGCATTGGGAAACCAAAGAATATGGTACAGACGGGACTGGACGTGGATCGAGTCTTTAGCGGTCTCGGCCGCTATTAGGCAAAATAATAACAAAAGAATGGCTTCTCATTGAAGATAGTAACATCTCTCAGTAAAAAATGGAAATTTTAATACCAAAAAAGCTGTTTCTATCCCCTGTTTTATTTTGCTTCTTTAAAGATCCTATGAAGTTAATCATTTCTACTACATAATATGAAATTTAATTTATTTTTATTTTTGGTTAAATTATCGTTGACCAGCATAAGACTTCATAATTAATTGTATTACAAGCGATCTAAATCTATCTATCAAGCTACCTATAAAGGAAGTGGAAGATGGTTTTGCAGTTTTTGCTTAATTTGCAATATTTGGGAATAATAAGCCTTTAATTTTAACAGTACTTGCTCCAAAAGCAACAGCACTAAAGTAAATGAAACATAAATTTCAGCTAATTTCCTCTCTCTTTTGATAACTCTTTCAAAGATACTTACAATTTGGTCCCCTTAGAAGCACAAATTCTTCTTTAAACAAAGCACCCATTCTGAAATTCCAAGTGCGTCGAACTTTTTTAACCTTTGAAAAGCACTCTGGCGTTGGAAGGCTCATGTCAGAATTTGGTGATATACCCGTTTTCGCGTTCTAGTGCAGTAATCTAATGACTATGGAGCTTTTGAAATGGCTGTGGACACCCGCACTTAAAGTGACTCACTTATCATTTGTTGGTCACACGCAGTTTCCATTAAATGCAGCGAAACAACAAAGTTACTATCATTCAAAGCTACACTGTGAACAGTTAAGAATGAAACCTGGAAAGGCAGTTTGTATATTCTTGAGAGAAATAAAACAAATTTCACGTGAAATTAGAGCAACTATAAAAAAACATGTAATTTTGAACAGATGGTATAAATAAATTTTATGAAATGGAGTAATATATGAAGCGAAAACTCACAAGGGTGTATGTGATGGGGGGGTAGTTTATGGTGCGTGATTCCTTTAAATCCATCACATTAAAGAGATGCGATTTCAAATCGCAAGATCACATGCTTTCTCCAAAGAATAAATAAAGACTAAAAATTTTTAGAAGATACTAAACTTAACTATACGAAATATTTATTATGTAATCGAAAGTCGCATAAAATGTGTTGTATAGCGTAACGATTAAATTATGAAGAGTTTATATGCATAAAACCAGCAGATATATTACTTCCTTAGATTGATGAGATGTCCGGAGATGCCCTTAGATTTACCTCTGAGTTTTACTGAAAGTGAGGTTTCTTAATCATGTGTGCAAATATATATATGCATACATGATCGAGAAACGTGTGCATATATATATATATATATGTACACACGCACGCATACATATATATGCGTATATATACGCATATATATACAAAACATATTAGAGTTTGTCATAATTTGGTATAAATGACTTGAAGGTTCGACAATAACGTAGATACATCAGATGATATAACAAAGGAGAAAAAACTCGTGGGCGTTTATCGTAGATAATAATACAAAACTTGATTTCTTGATGAATAATTCTAAACACACATATTCTCGTTTACACATCACTATGGGTGCAATAAGCGCCCCATAATCTTCGTAGTATATCACATTTTTTTCAAACAATGGACAACATAGAGTACAGAGCGATGCAAACAGCACATCACACTTTGATACACTTCAGATAATCCCCGAGAAGAGTAACTATACATACAAAATCTCAGATGAAAAGCTCGGATCGAATCCGAAACCTCTCACATGGAAGTAGAACGCGTACACCATTACTCAAGCAGGACCTTTCAAACTGACCGGAGAGAACTGAGTGCGTATTTCAGCAAAGCGTATTTATAAGAGTCTAATCTTTTGTTTGCATTGTAGACAGTGACTGGACAAGAGCGTACCGCACTGAGAGATTAAAAATGACATTATGCAGATTAGTTTTCAGATATGACACTTTTTATAATACATATATATATATA
>KK120525.1:973602-991547 GCA_000611955.2 Stegodyphus mimosarum | reverse complement strand
TATATATATATATAATACATACATATTATATGTAGATAGAGAGATAATTTTTTTAAAGTATAAGAAAACATTGTATACAAATGTATTTAATAGTGGACTTCGTAAATCAGTTTTATGAATTTTAATCAACAACTGATGCAAGTAAGGAAAAAAAAAATAGAAAAGTACAAAACACGATACACTGTACATAAAAGGTAACTAATTACACACGTCGTTTGTATTTTAGTTACTGTGCACTACACCATTCCCTACCTACACATTTCGTGTATATATGTGCGAATTAAAATCGAACTTATTTTTTTAAATGTATACAGTATGCGATTTATGAATTGATTTTTAAAATATATTTCCGAAATTTTAGCAATCATGCGGCTTCCATACTTTTCTATAATATGATCCTTTTCACAGTTGATAAATCTATGATTTTGATAGAACCCACTGTATCAACTCTACATTAAGCTGATACAGCTTCAAGCCAATACATCAGCACTACTGTAGTAGTATAGATATCCACAGCTTTTAATTCTGATTTATTAGGCACCGTGTTATGGTACTTCATTACTTGCTTTTGATTTCAGGCATTACTGCCTAAAATATGCACCCACATCATAACGAGCAACATTGTAGCAGACTGCTGTATAAATGATTATAATCAACAATAAGGACTATATACATTTTCTTTCAAATCTGATTTACGCTAGCTTCGCTCCTTTGTAAAAATATACGTTTAAACTGACATAAAAGTAAAAGCAATGATTCTAATCTATGTTTTCACGAATGTAACCAGAAAGAAACAACAAATAGCTTTGAATTCACGAACACATACGGATAATACTATGAATACAAGCATATATGTTTACATTATAAATTTTCTTTCAAAGATGAATTATCTTTATAATTAAAAAAAGAACGATTTTACGTTTTTGAAACCATAACTGTAATTAGAGATTATGAAAGCTTTAATTCCACGCATATGTCGTCAGAATTTGAGATAAGGAAATGTATGCTGTCATGTGAATTCGTGATTTGTACTTCCCAACAAGATCGGCCAAGTGGAAAAATTGTACCAGATTAGACACAGAAATAAAAAATTTTTCTTTAATCGTTTCCATCATCTTCAACATATTCCTGTAGACAAGGATGTGCCTCTTTCTTTACACAAGAGATAAGAAGTAGGTAGGTTACTTCAGTAGTTACATTCTTTCAACGAGGGCATCAGAATCAGCAACTGTGTTGTAGTGTCCCATTTCGGGCCCCCTAAGAATTGATTACCCACAGCATAAGAACAGAATCTGAAGAGGAACATTAGAGTGACTTTTATGAAAACTTTTTCCTCTTATGTATTATATTTTATAAAAATAAAATAGTGAATGGTTAAAACACTGATCACTTTAAAGGTGGCCCTCTCGTGCAATCACCTGTGAAAGTAACCAATATGTTTGGAAACATAAGTAAATAAACACCAATACGGATAATTACAATAATCTTTTCTAAGAAAACCACTTTCTAACCCGATCATGACAATTACATAAATTTATTCGTGACTATCAAAATATCTCAATTTTGGTATCAGCTCCTAAAATATTTGCAAATAATGTCCAAATTAAAAAACCTATTTCCCACAGAGAATTTTTTCATTTCTTTTCTTTATTCCTTTTCTTTCTACTTCCTTGTAAGAAGTAAATGAAGTACTGCCATCGTGAAAAATTTCGGGTATCATATTTCAACTCCCTTCAATCCATTTGAACGGTGTTTTTGCGTGATATTCGTACGTACGGACAGAATAAAGGACTCTTTTCGCCAAAACGGATTGTAAAATGGATTTAAAATGATATGAGAAAGGAATTTTTCGTGACGTTTGTATATACGTCCGTATGTATGTATTTCGCATAACTCAAAAACGAGTCGCCTCAGAACGTTGAAATTTTGTGTATGAGACTGCTATAACACGCATTTGTACACCTCCCACTTTGCTTGCAATCGGGGGCACCAAAAGTATGTAAATCTCTCTCTCTATATATATATATATATACAGGGTGGTCATAAAAAACTTTGCCAACATCTGCACTTCTAGCACCCGTTCCGGTTCACCGATCGAAATGAGATTGCAAATATACACTCACGTTTGTGAAAATTGCAACACCAAGAAGGAATCGTCATAATTGAATGCAATTTAATACACAGTTGAGTGGTAGTGGTACAAATAAATGATTAAATGTTCAAAGCAAACAAACAAGAACAAGAGATCAGAATCAGTATTTTGTGTGGCCACCACGCGCCGCAATAAGTGCTGCTACACGACGTGGCATGGAGTCAAACAAAGTTTGAATGTCTGACTGAGGAAGAGCATTCCATATCGTTTGTACGCGTACCCAAAGTTCGTCTGCAGACGCAACAGGACGAGGATCACGAGCAAGACGCCGACCAATGACATCCCACACATGTTCAATTGGCGACATATCCGGGGAACACGCAGGCCAAGGAAGAAGCTGTACCTGCTGCGCTGCAAAGAAGGATTTAACAATCCGAGCAGTATGAGGGCGGGCATTGTCCTGTTGAAATACAGCGCCTGGCAAGCTTTGAAGGAAGGGAACAGCTTCGGGCTGTAGAACTTCACGGATATACCGGTTGCTGTTCAGATTGCCCACAATTCGTAGCAATTGAGATCGTCTATGATATGCTATGGCGCCCCAGACCATAACTCCGGGTGTTCGTCCACTGTGGCGTTCGATAATGCACTCCGGAAGGTGGCGTTCACCGGCATAGCGTCTGACACGAATGCGGCCATCATGGTACCACAAATTAAAGCGGGATTCGTCAGAAAACACGACATGCTGCCAATCAGCACGCCAGTCTCTATGCTGATTGGCCCATTGTAGCCGCAGGCGGCGATGGTCGTGCGTTAGGGGGATCCTGTATAAAGGAGTCCGTGCGCGCAGTCCACACTGCAGCAGACGTCTACGAATTGATGAAGCACACAATGAAACACCTGTAGCTATTGACCACAGTGCTGCCAATTGTCTAGAGGAAGCTGTACGGTCCGTCCGCGCCATGCGGACCAGGTGTCTATCATCGCGAGCTGACGTCACATTTCGGGGTCCACTCCCGGATTTCCGAGTTGTCCGACACTCGTCCGTCCACTGCTTCCAAACGCGCATCACTGTGCTGCTGTTACGCTGCACACGAGAGGCTACTGCACGATACGACAATCCAGCTTCACGAAGGCCGATGATTCTCCCTCGTTCAAACTCTGTAAGTTGTTCAAATCTCGCTCTCTTTCGTCGACGAGGCATAAGTACAGATTGAGTTAACGTTTACCACTAGCAGATAACCACCGATAACCATACACGCCTCGCTACAGCCGTCTATTTATTCGGATCCATCAGCCGTTCAGAGGGCGCTGCTCAGCATACGCATGCGGTACGGATTTGCAATTCTAATCATTTGCATATCATGCGCTACTTTGCATTTCCTGAAAATTTCAGCTCACTCGCGTAAGTCCTTCATGGTGTTGCAATTTTCACAAACGTGAGTGTAGTTATTTGGAGGTATGCGCTCGAGAGTCTGTGAATGGCAAAACAGGGGCGCTCACGGTTACGGTTATAGTTACAGCAACTCGAAAATATCGAAAGGCAACGCCAAATTTTCCGGTCGCAAAATTTTCAGCGCCTGCAAAAACCCTAAATAACGTGTTGGAATGATACCGATATGACCAAAAACGGGCATGTTATGAATACACAAAAAAGAGTTCTGAAAATCGGCCAACGAAACACGATCTAGGAGCACGCAGAATATTTGCATATAACACAGGCAAGATACCAATCACAGAACACCGACTGCCAGATATTCAGCGTAAGAAACCAATAAAATGCCAGGCGGGTACTTGAAGTCATCATTCGGGAACTCGCACATGGCGGCGAAATTACTCTTCCTGGGAAAGTTCGTGATGAATTAATAGAACTATATTATCAAAATGGGATGAACGCTACTACCGGAATTGTGTAGGCGGAATGCACTCAATGACATCGTTTGGATGCAAGATGGTGCACCTCCACATATACCGAGATTTCTTAAAGGGTCCTGGAACAGCATTCTGGTGATCGCATCATCTCACATTATTATCCTTTACCGTGGCTTCCGCGATCCCCCGATCTGACGCCTATGGATTTCTGGTTTTGGGGCTATCTCAAATCCAGAGTTTACTTGTGCAATCCGCAAATTTTGCCGGATTTAAAGGATTCTATACCGCGTGAGACTGCAAACATCCCTTATGCCATGTTGCGTCCAGCGGTATTGACCACCATCTCCCGATGCAATGCATACTTGCTTGTGATAGCATCCATGTGGAAAATGTTTGATCTAAAATAAAGATATACTTTTGTCCGATATGTGCTGTCATCAGTGATCGGTGTCTTGTCTCAAATTTTCTGCGTGCGCCCAGATCGTGTTTCGTTGGCTGGTTTTCAGAACTCTTTTTTGTGTATGCATAACACGCCAGTTTTGAACATATCGGTACCGTTCCAAAGCTATTTAGGGTTTTCGCATGCGCTGAACATCTTGAGACCGGAAAAAGTTGGCGTTGCCATTCGACATTTTTGAGTTTCTGTAACTATAACTGTAATCGTGAGCGCCCCTGTGTTGCCGTTCACAGAATCTCGAGCTCATACCTCCGAATAACTATATTTGCAATCTCATCTCGATCAGTTTACCGGAATGGACGCTAGACGTGCAGACTTTGGCAAAGTTTCTTTATGACCACCCTCTCTCTTTCTCTCTCTCTCTATATATAGACCCATTTTGTTACTCGGCTCGGGAGCTCAGTTTTTTTATTCTTATATGTTGGTAAACTGTGCAGTTTTTGCTTTAAAGGTGATTGAATTATGTTGTTCGTATGCTCCGATTAAGGTGTTTAGGTGTTTAAGCTTTTAATTAATCTGCATGCAATGTTGTAGAATTAGGAACAATTTAAGACTTGTTTAAGTGCTACTAAGACTAACGAAGCCGCCATTTGTTTATATTTGAAACCTTAGTAGAATAGTGAATTAAGTCAGCTTCTGCGCCGCCGACTTCATTGCCTTTTTGCGGAGTGGGACCAAGAGTAAATTTGCAGTTTTGCGCAACGAAAAGTCTGTCTCCCTAACTGCTGGCGAATTACTTGTTTTTGGGTAAAAACTCTAATTTTAACTGGAAATTTTTTAAAACTGTTTTTTTAACTATATTTGGTATTTTATGTTTTCCTACTTTTACAATTTTTATTGAAGATGTTTTGAGTTGTTATGTATTTCTGCCTTGCCGCGAAGTGAGACCTGAATTGATTGAATTAGAAATATCTGTAATGAAAATTCGAAGAAATAAGTTTAAATGAAACGCAGCAAAAAATGTGTATAATTTAATAGACCGTTCAAATTCAAAGTCATGTGGTACCCGCGTAAGACGTTTTCCTATGAAAAATGGTTCATTATACGATACCGAACAAATTATACCCTTATTTCAAAGCAACGTAATTGATCTTATATGTTCGTTTGTGTCAAAACGCTTTAAATGATTCATTATATTCCTCAAATGCTAATAGTAGTTTTTTATTTCATATCTGGGCAGACTGATATGACAGAGCAGTTAAAAAATTCCTGACATTGTGAAAGAAAGAATAGCTGGTATCATTATTGAGGAGCGTTTTTCTTATTAATCATTAGTTACTAAATGACTTATGTTCAAAAATTCAAATGCGCATGTTACTGAAAACGTAAAACAAAGGGTCGCGTTGCTGTGTTGCTCCATCGGAATTTCTAAACGTATACTGCTGTGCTGCTTTTAAAATTTTTGTAATTTTGCTGCTGAACTGTATATGGCTTAAGTGCGAAGAAAATTATGCTTAATAATAAAGCTCAAAAGACAAAGAAAAGGAGGGCTAGCAGGAGTGAGTGTAACAGCAGACTGGTACACTGCGAGCTTAGCGGCAGCGTAAAAACCTTAACAAACCCTTTCGAGCAAACCTTTAAATCTGAAACCATTCTGATTCCCCTTTCCCAGTTTGAGTGTCCATTCAGATTCCCCTTCCCCAGTTTGAGTGTCCTGTTGAAAAAATCTCAAAGACCGCTATTTGAAACTTCGCAGGCGGGAAGCACATGACTTGCTGGGGTGCAGATATACTATATCGCTATTTAAGAATTCTGCCGCTTGCTGAAAAAAATCATAGTTTCTAGCCTGTATAAGGAAAAATCAGGAGGAATATATTAATGATCAAAATGCAATGACAGATTTTATAGAAATAGAAAATACCAATAAATCATCTCCAAGTGGCAAGGAATCTTTACAAGTGACTTTAGGACCTAATTTATGCAAGCGATGACAGGAAATATAGCCCTCAAGTCTTCAACTTCAAAGAAGCCTCCGTATCTTATCTTTCTGACCTAAATGATCATTTTACACACGATTTTATTACTTTTTTTCTTTGGTAAAAGAATTGTCAGTAAATAACAAGCAAGGATATTCAAAAAGATTGGTATAACGAGAATATTTGTTAGTGTTGAAATATCATTAAAATTCTTTTTAACACTGTCTATATCAATTTCAGCTGGAAGTAAAAGACAAAAAAATTCTTAGGTTAATTATTTTATGGAATATTTTATATCATTCGGCTGAATCATAGGTACATAATGAAAAAAGAAATGTGACAGGACGGTCTTCATGAAAGGTTTTGCGCCCGGCTTTCTATTTTGCAAATCAATCTCTGGGTAACTTTTATCTCGCTGGTACTTTGTATATTAAGTTTCTTGTTTGTAAATCAATCTGTGGGTAAGTATTGCGTGCATTGATATAAAATAATCGTTTCCATGAATTTTGAATAAGAAGGTTTCTTTCCGTAAAATAACCATTTCTGTAAATTTTGGACTACAAAATTTTAACTGCATTGAATTACCGTTTATTTCTCTACCCGGATTTTGTGTTCTAGAGAAACAAAAAGACTTCACTTGCATAACGTACTGCTTTCAAGCCGCGTGACTAAGCATCTAGGGAAATAATTGCACAGTTATGTCTTCAAGAATTAATTATTTTCTTTATCATGTATATAAATACCTCAAATAGGCTCCACATTGCATTACATTATGATAAAATAACATCACATAAATTTTTCCGTTTAATATTGCCGTTTTAAAGAGATATTTTTTATTATACGAGGTGTTTGTAAATGAATGGTATGGTTTTAAAAATTAATAATAAATAGACGTATTGCTTTATATGGGCAAACCATACAGCTTAAGCAGTGGTAACTGTCCAAGTTTTTGATGCATTAATCACGACTCTTCAATATGTGCACCCTTGGTAACACGATGCACATTTACACGGTAGTCAAATTCTTCCCATACTCGGTGTAGCAGCACCGCGGTGACGGTCTGCAGTGCATGCTTTATTCAACCACAAACTTCCTCAAGGAACACGGGCACTGGCGATATATAAACTCGGTCTTTAACACACCCCCAAAGAAAGAAATCGTATGGTGTTAAGTCCGGCAAACGGGGTGGCTAAGGGAGAAGGTTGTTGTCTGCTGTTGCAGCACGTCCAATCCAGCGTTGGTGAAGAACACAGTTAAGCTTTCGTACATTCTGCGAAAATGAGGCGGAGCATCGTCTAGTTGCAAAATGTAATTATCATAAATAGTGTTCAGCTAGGCTAAGAACTATATTTCCAACTTGTCTAGAAATGCGTCACCGATCACAGTTTCTTGCTCGAAGAAAAATGGGCCGTGCACCTTTCTCGCGGGACACCGTAGAGAAAACGTGCATGAAACCACATATACGAACACTTCAAAACGGAGTACACCCTTTCCTGCTGCGGCGCCATCTTGGAAACTGACGCTGAGGCTGCCAGTAAGCATGACAAGTAAACAGCAAGTAGCCTATGAGAAACTTGGACAGTTGCCATGACTTAAGTGTAGGTTTTATACTAGTAAAGTAATATATCGATTTATTATTAATTTTTAAAACTGCACCGAAGTCGGCGATTTCGTACTGATAAGGGAAAGGACGAAAAAAAAAAGACGAAAGGAAAGGAGCAGTGTAAAGGACGAAATGACTTCATGATGAATTTTTTAAAGGAAATTTGAGACATTTAGTGCTTCCGAATGTCTAAGCTGCTGTTTGAATTTTATTACTACAGAAGCAAATGAACTACTTCTATGTGAGAATGTTTCTTTTTTTTTTTGAGGGGGGATTGTCATTATGGAAATTTTAATTTAAAGTTTTAGCTCAAAATAATAAACTCAAACCAAGTAATAACTATTCAGCTCCTTTTTGAAAATTCAGCCACCCTACCTCCATAAAGAAAGGCTTCAAATATTTGAGACACTGAAAATATGTCTAATATTTTTTATGAGCCTAAATGTATAAAATGTTCTAAATAATGGTTTGTTTAAAATAATCTCTTACAGAATTTCAAATTTGTTTAAAGTTGTCAGGACTGAGTGTTCTGTGCATGTTCTTTGCAAACATCTTGAAGTAACTCCTTAAAGTCCTAAAGTGCTGATCTGGAACAAGGAGCTGAAATCAGCTATGTTCTGGTGTAGATACTATGATATACGTGGTATAATAACTGCACTTGGAAGGGATTTAAAATCCTCTTTTATTAAATCACAATTATGTACAACCACTTCCCAGCTCGGGAGGAATACAGAAAGTAAAAGACCACACTTGGGTCTAAAATGAACACTAAAACTAAATAGAAATTTAATTAAACTTTGCTCACAGAGCTAATCGCGGAGTTCGCCTCTAACTAAATGGTGCGTAGCAAGAAATACTAATACTAGCGCACTTCAATTTATTTCAATAAGCAAGCACGTAGTAAGCACTATGGCTTAGAAATTATCTGCTAGCTGGTCAGGCGAACGTCGAACAGAATGGCCGTGATCTGAGACTAAAAGCTCTCTCACCCTGAGAGGTTTCTATCTCTAGTTTAAATAGTACTTGGCTCTACTTCAAATTAGCATAAGCTGAAAACGCGCGCCTCTTCTGACGGGAAGTTGAAACAGAGAAGAGATAGAGAGATTTTAATTAAAATAAGACTTTGTTAGTTTAACTAAAACCTTACAAAGTATTCGCCATAATTCCAAAAAAGTACAGCAGCAGTTTTTCGTAAAAATAATATTACGAAACATCACAAGCATTGCATCTGTCTCTGCATCTTGTTAATTGTTTTCCAAAGAGATTTTTTTATCAAAATATTCAATAGTGACATATAATTAAACGAGAGTAATAAGGCATTAAATTCTTTTACACCATTTTCTTTTTCAACCGAATTATATTGCTGCATCTAACACAAAGCTTCATTGCAGCATAACAATATGCGTAACAGTTCTTTAATATTTACAGGAATGGATTTTACGAAATCATCAGACATCTATTTCATGATGTATAACATTACTAAATACTACTCCTTAGAAAGTCCTCCGTGAAAGCATCTCTCCCTTAGGTTAGACAGCCATAATCAAATAACTCAACCTTTACCTAATTCCTGTTGATTCGGTTTAGTAACATTTATTAGTTCTGCACTTTTAATCGAAAGTTTAATTAGATTTCTTTGGTAAATTTTACTTTCCATAATTACGAATTCAGTATGACCGTATCTGCTTTTAAGTAATCATGCAATCTAAAGACAAATAACTGCTTTTAGACTTCAGTTTATCATAAACTTTAAAATTTTACAATCGTTAAACTTTTATACGGGAAGATATTTCTTTTACTCTAAAATTTATACTTGAAATTAGGTTCTAATACGTATTTTAAGCTACAGCATAAATGTACTTTCATTACATAAAAGAAATTCATTCTTTCACTAGGAAGTCTCTCAGACAAATTGAAAAATGAAAATATGGAGATTATCCAAAGCGTATTATTTAAATATAATCGACGTTTAGAAGTAACAGTAAATAATTTCTTTAAAAATACTTGAAAATTAAATAAAAAGTTATGAATATCTTTTAAAATTCGAAATTAATTTTCACATAGTTCTTTTTTACTTCTGTGCATATAATTCTGATAGATTATAGCAAAGCACGCACTAGCGTTATCTGCCTCGAAGTGGACTGATGCCTTTGTGGAGAACTTTTAAGGAAGATTGGCTCTATTCATGTTTATGCATAAACTACAAAAACATCTAGACAGCCAACGAACTCGGTAGGATTTAAAACCAGGTCGAACTGCAAGTGTTTAGAAGTTGTATTCACTTTTTCGGAACAAATAATGAACATCCGTTTTCTTCAAAAAATAAAACTCTCTTTTCATTTTTAAATCTTAGGAGAAAAAAATCACTTATGCATTTGATAAGTGCAAGCGCTTCACTTTCTCGTTCAATAAATTGTTTATACTCAATTGAATTGTCATTTCATGTCGGAAATGCAACACCTCGTTTTGCGCGTATCCGCATTCAAGACTTCAGTGACGTCACATAGTTGACGCACGTGCTTATAGCGGAACCCTTCCGCGATTCTTCAAGCAAAACCACTTAAAGTAGCTACTTTTAGAAAACACGTGTGTCACCATTTTCCGATGATAGGCTTTCATTGTTTCAGGCACGGAAAATTTGAGCCGTTGCGGTTTGGGTGAGACTTTATTGATTTTTCCTGTAACTTTCAATACTTCTTTACAGTATAAGAAAGAAATTAGGTACGCGTTAGTTCACAGAAATTCAAAACATTTTAGAGATGGCTAGGTCTAAAATATTTGTCTCTATTTCTAAACTAATTTTCTTTCTTTGAAGCATCAAAGAAGTTATTGCTGTTAAACATTGTGAAATTCTGGCGAGGATGAACAGCTTGCAATTAACTTTTCTGTTTAAAATGGGACATCAAAAAGGTACTTCATTTTCATTGAAAAAGAAGTTTTTCTCTGCTGAATTCATATTAAAGCTTAAAATGCAGAGAAACTGGAAGCTCGAAATTTTGTACGAAAGCTAATTAGACAATTATTTGGAGCTCTACTCAGGATCTCTTAGATATAATCATGTGATTAGCGATGGCGGCTTATGACAACATTAATCAATTCATTACGGTCAAGATTTCCGAAAGATTTACGGTCAAGATTTTCAAGAAATCTAACGGCGGTTTTGAGACTTCATGATCATTAATTTTCTTGTTACAATCAAATAAATTCATGAGTTTTAGATTTTTGAGTCATATTGTTAGACGATATTTTTAGTATTTCAACAAATTCAGTGTTGTTTTCTTGAGAATTTACTCAAAGTATACATTACAAAATTACACTACTACAGTATTCAAACCAAACATTTGAACTTTAAATTATCTTTCAAGATTCCATGTCGCATACAATCTGACATCAGCTCAATACATCAAACAATACATCAGCTGAAGAATGAACATATGGCTTTTCGTCATTTGCTTCCCCTTGTGTCTGAATGACCAGGTTTGGACCCTACAGTCTACTACTGGCAGTTGTATCAGGTAATAGGTGTCTTAAGTAGTATCACGTTGTGCAGATCTGAAAACAACTAAGAAATTTCTGAATCTCAAGTCTTCTGTTTTGAGATACACGAGTCAAAAAGGGTGCATGAGTTAAAAGATCTAAGCAGTTGAGCAAGTTAAATATGAAGGCAAAGAACTCAAGGGCTATCTACTTAAAGGAAAGGATGCCTTCATGTTGGCTTCATAAGGGGAACTGGTTCATATATGTGTTACATATGGAGCAAACCACAAAAACATTCAGCTAGCCCGTTCACCTGGATCCGAACTCCGATCCGAACTACTAGTGTTCAGCCGTTGGTGGGTCATGTCAAAGTACGCCACCTGTTCTATGACTAGAAGGACCGCGGTCCGAATTCCAGAAAGCGTACAGCTAAATTTTCCAGCTTCTTTCTTCGGAAAACCACAGAGCATATTTAGATTACACAAAGCAGAAATGCTATTTATAAAAGGGAAATAATAGAAGCAATGATTAAAAAGTTCGAGAAAATTCTGCAGCAACGATACTAACGACACCATAAAATCTCAACAAGAAAAGTTTTTAAACCAACATTTCAAATCACATAGCTAATCAATAGTCCAAATTTCTGAAATATGTCAGTCGACAAGCATTGTTTTCGTTGAATGAAATAATGGATTTTGTTTTTGTAGAAGACTCTCCTGGAAACAATACGTCAGAACAATCCGTAGTCAGAAATGATCAAAGCATTCCAAATTCCGAGGAAGACCGCTGTTTTGCCGCTAAAGAAATACACAACATAATCAGAGTCCTTTGAAATAAAAAGGCAACAGGTCTGGACGGGATAAATAATAAAATCATAAAACTAATTAAAAGTCTCACCCCGACTACTAACAGATTTATTCAATAAATGTCTTCAATCAAGAATCTTCTCCGATGTTTAGAAGACAGGACATATCATCTCCACCCAAAAAGATCAAGATTAAGCAAATGCATGTCCATATAGGCCCATTAGCCTCCCGCCAGTAATTGGTAAGGTTCTGTAGAGAGCCATGCAGAAGAATAAGGCACCACTTTCTTAGATTTCAAATAATCAACGAGAATCAATATGGATTCATTCCAAATCGTTCCACTACTCATATTGTACACGCGATACTAAGGAGGATGCAGCACAATAAATACAAAATTTTCATTCTGCTCTGCATTGTCTTGATTTTAAAAAGGCATTTGATTTCGTCTGGTGGCCAGCTGTAATTCAAGCTCTCAGACATATAACATCCAAAGAAATATCTTTATTATTATGCAAAATTATCTATCAACAGAGGAAGTATAACCATCTAAAATAAACGAACACGAGAAAGGCGCCATGCAAATGGCGGATCTCTGGATTCTAACATTTAACTCTATCATATAAAATCAATGGCCCAAATCATGCAAAAAGCTTGGCATTCTCAGACGACCCTACATGCATCATTTCTGCCAGAACAAGAGAACAACTTAAAGATAATACCAACCTTTCTCTCACAGTATTCAATCAACTTTGTAACGGATAAAAACTAACAATTTAAGGGGAAAAGTGCAAAATGATGATATTTTCTACACTTGGCCAAACCATAGAAAGAAAACTAGCCTTTAGAAATTAACGCAAAAAGAACAAAGAATGTAAACAAATTCAAATTTCGTGGAATTACAAAAGATGGAAAACTCAGCTGGATAGAGCACCTTCTAGATTTTAGAATAAAAACTTTAAAAGTGATAATCTGCATCAGAAGACTGATGGGATATGATTGGGGCTTAAATCCTTATATCTAGAAGTTACTGTTCAGCACAGTGATAGAGAAAATTATTAATTACGGAGCTGCTATCTGGGCAATTCTTATGACAGAAAGGAAGAAGCAACAGCTCCGTGACATTCAATGACCATTTTTCCTCAACAATACGAAATCTTTGCATACTACTACTTCTACCACTTCTAAAACTGCACTGTGTATGCTCTCCAGAATATCTAGTTTATATTAACATACCTTATGATCAGAATAACTATGAAATCCCAAATTCTGCAATTTCTTGGCACATTGCAAATTCACTTAGCATAAAACTGTACTTTAAGGAACCTATAAATATAAGTACAACCCATCAGGACTTACGGATGGACCTAAAACTAAAGGAAAAGTAGGATCAGCTTGTATTTTGCATAAAGGCGGAAATCTAAAAATACCCTGAAAAGGACGTCTGTACGCAGAAAATACAATTTTTCAAGCGGAAATTTTAACAGTTAAAAAGGCAATAGAAATTACAATTAATAATAAATGTAATTAGCTTACAATTCAATCAACTTCTCTTTTTGCATTACAACCATTAGCGAATTTCAAGCATTCTTCTCTAATAGCACAAGAAATCTTTGATCTCCACGTAGAAAATAGCCAAATTAAAATTTTGTTTGGTTGGGTAAAAACACAAGCAGGAAATGAAGAACACGAAGTCGACGACTTCCATTACTAAAGCTGCAGCTATGACTCCCGATTCCGAAGACATGAAATTAAAATTGCCTAAGACATACCGAAAAAAAGAATCACATAAGAAGGCATATCTGGCAGAACGAATGGAACTCTAGTTGAAGGAGAACAGATAAACTGATCAACGTAATCAACGGAAAACGATCTCTCAGCAACTCCCGTTTAAATCAATTCGTTTCTGCATACGGACCCATCCTCACTTATTAGTATGAAAGAACTATCTCTTCCTCAGACAAATAGGCGGCGAAAGAGATCTCCAGAATAATACCTCTTCTGATGCTCATTAACACAAGTACATCACAACATTACACCAACTACAAACGAACTCGAATTTCGAATATATGTACTAAATAATCCAAAATTTCATCATATAATCAATAATATTGTAAAATACCTTTCGGAACAAAAGCAAGATATTTGTGAGCACTAACTGTTACAAAAAAAAGTTTTATTAACATGCAAATACTTCTAAATAATTACTGCATGAAAATATTTTGGAAAGTTTGCGAGGAGCTTCTGCAGGATGCTTCATTGGATCCTTAGCACCACGAGACAGAGCCGTCTCACCATAGAGTAAAGTCTTGGTGTCTCGTTATGCTTATTCCTGCTTTTTCCTTCATCGGAAAAACCAACATCTGAGAACACGACGTTTCGCCATTCTGTCATCCACATCGCTCCAGTCCAGCACCATTCTGTGCGTCTATGCTGTGGGGTCAATGACAGTCTTCTTAACGGACGCCGTGAGTGCAGGCCACGTTCAACCAATCGAAGAGAAACGGCTCTGGTAGACACGGGAGCATCCAGGGTATCTCGCACATGCTGCAGAATCGCGGTACAAGTGACTTGCGGGACTGCCACAGCTTGTCGGCGGATGCATCAATCCAGGCGTGCTGACGTCACTCTGGCTGCACCTGCACCCCTCCTTCTTCCCACATTTCCTTGTTTTAACCATGTTCGCCATAGTCGATGCACCGTGCTCGCATCCATGTGAGTATCAGCTTCGATTTGACGTAAGGACCAACCTGCCCTTCTCATTCCCGTCACCATACCCCTCGTCTATCTGCTGGAAGTGTCTTCGTTGACGGTGTTATGTAGTGATTTTTGGTTAGTTTAGAATTATGGATTAATGTGTAGTTAATTGCAGTTATTTGTTAATTAATTATTGAGTGAGTAAATTATATACATTAATTTATGCTTATTCTAAATTTTTCTTCACGAATTGTATTGCTTATGTTATTGAATCAATTATTCTTATGCGAGTTAAACAGAGTTCTCATTCTTACGTTACGCGTTCGACAGTATTAGCTTTCGGGAAAGGAGACAATGGGAAATCGGTTGCTTTCTGCGTAATATTTGAAATTTAAAAATACTTCCTTTTTATTCACATGGATGAAATTTATACCTCTTAAAGAGAAAAAATTTACCCTTCTTATGAACCTACTTTCATGACTGTACGTTGCCCCGTTGGAGAATTATGCCCATTTAATTGCTAAAATTGTTGAATTTCGTGTCTAAAAATTTATTCTGCTATAAGAGTCGTTTTTGAGCACTTTTTCGTCAAGGTCATGTACTGCGTCCGGTTGCGTGGTAGGGGAGTGGTAGGGTTGTCGCATTCTTTCCCTCACCCCTCCTTGTTGGCGAAGGGGGTGGCGAGGGTGGAATTTTTTTTGGTGTGAAGAAGGAAAAACTAAGTTTTCGCAGCACTGTTTTGTGTTTGGCGAGATTTGCATACTAATTCACCAAATTTGGTGATTTTCGAAAATTCTGGATCCTGGACGATTAAAATCGTCATGCAAGGCCTTGCTCAGCCCTTTTTGCCTTGGATTTGCAGCTGAAAGAAGACGCTTCATTTTTCTTCCTCTGGAGCAAATGTTGACCCGGGGGGTCCGGTAGTGGACATGTTTACGTCCTAAAGATGTACATCTAAATGGATCAATAGAAGTATACTCCTCCGCACTTTACCATCCCCGTGTAGGAGTCTAGAATGGTGTTTTTTCTCATCGGACCAATTCATTAACACCATAGTGGAGGCAAATTAGATCCGAGTACTACCATCAACTCTCCAGAATGGGTCTAGTTCAGTGAATCACAAGTTTTCCACCTTCTTCACATCGGTTTATAGGTCCAATTTTCTCGCTTCGAAACATCTATGCCTTATTTCATTTTCCTACATCCTTCAGGACTGCTAACATCATCTCTGTGCGGGTTGGAATCATGCCCAAAGGAGAGCTTCTTGGTTCCTACTTCAATCGGCTGCTCGTCTGGAGATTGTTCCATCTGATAATCTAGCAAGGCTTAAATGAGTTTCAAATACTTCCCTTCAAGTGAGTTCAGCTTTTTGATTGTTAATTTCACCTGAAATTGAAGACAGCTTGCAACCTAAATTCCGTGAACATGTTTCCTAAGTAATAAGGCTAATTAAAATTTTTAAGAGATTTGATTAATTGAAGAAAAATTTTCCAGTAATGAATTCTTAAAGTAAGGAGTAATTGTATGTGTATTTGATTTCCAATTAAATCCTATTTAACTTTTGGTCAAGGTATTTCTGCTGGATCTTAAATCCAGGCTGTTTATTTAAGCTACTGCTGCACTATTAATCTATTTAGGACTTTTAACTTTAACTTGGTTTGAAATTTAAAATTTATATATAATGAATTAAGACAGGATATTAAATTTGTTAACTTATCTAAATTTTACCTTTTTACTTTAAGTTGTTACTATTTTTGGTTGAGAATTAACTTTAACTTTTGCAAATTAAGGAACGATTAAAAATTTAAATTCTACTTTACCTTTAATTGAGTAATTGAATGTAGGAATAAATGTAATCATTTTTCTCCAACGGGTCTACATGAGTATGTAATATTTTTCTAACTGCCTAAGGGATTGCTAAATTGATGTATGCAATTTTTACCTGAGTAAATTAAGAAATTTCTTGAACTAAGTAATCTCTATCAATATTGGTAAAGACACCATGCTCGGTGATTCATTAAATTCCTGTGTATTTTTATGCTGGCCAGCAGAGTTTGATAACTGCATATGAAAATTTAATATTAATTTTTACGGTGTAAATTTTTGATTAATTCATCTCGGTGCATATTTGAAATTAGCAATATATATATTATAATTCTAAATGCATTATTTTAAATAGTTGTCACCTGAACACACCATAGATCTAGAAATTTAAGTTGAAAGATTGAGTGTCTTCCTTATAATGCTGCAATAAATATCCTTGGTTATATATATATATATTTGATTCAGAGTTTTTCTTATGATGACTTGTGTGAATGTTTTTAACACCAGTACTCCTGCTTGGTCTTAGGGGTTGTTCGGGTTAGTTTTGAGGAAAGATAAACACAACGCAATTAGAATTTGGTTTTTGATATTATTGTAGGCTAATTATTGTAACAGTTAGTATTTAACATTTGGTACCACAACATTTGGTGACGTGAAAATTGCCACAGAACAACGGCAGCCTGGCATTCTCTCTTATTACACGTATCCTCCCGGACAAAAACCAACTTTCTTCGATAATTCGTCTGGCAGAAATAACAACACGAATATTGCCCATTCTGCATGATCCTTCCGTTATATTTTACTTCACGTGCGTCGGAGAGCTGCGCATTTCACATCATTCGCACAAATCAGTGACGTGCGTACTCTAAAATTTGCATAAGTTTCTGACCACTTCTTGTGTTGCATTTTCAATGTCGAGCAGTGTATGCAGCTAAGACGTAATGGGTAAGTTTCGGAGGAGTATACAGATTGCTGGTGATGTGAGCTCAGCATTTCTGAGAAGGTATTTCACGGCATATATCAGTTTAGACGACGCTGAGTTGCTGCCTCAATGTGAAATGTCAAACAATCAATCCCTTAGATGACATCTGGATGATTTCATCAGAGGTCAAACCATTGGAAAGATTGAGGAAGGTCGAAGTATCAAAAGTGTGGCTGCACACGGCTTTGGAGAGTATTTCAAACTACAGGAACAGCGTCTGATGGT
>KK120525.1:849059-973484 GCA_000611955.2 Stegodyphus mimosarum | reverse complement strand
TAGTGGCCGTTCACGAGCAAACACGGCAGCGGACGATCGGTATATTGCGCTACAGGCAAGAAAAAGCAGGTAGCAGACAGCGAAAGAAATCTCAAGACACATGAAACAAGCGATTGGACGACCGATATTACATTCTGCCTGACCAGGAGGCTGCACATTGGTGGTTTGTTTGAACAACTGCTTGTACTGTCTATATCATTAATGCCTGCTCATCCGAGAAAGTGTTTTCTCTGGTGCAGGGAATACCAGAAATGGACAGATAATCAATGCAGTCGAGTACTTTTACGTATAAGAGCAGATTTAGTCTGTGTAGCGATTCTAGACGCATACACATCTGGAGAGAGGAGGGAACACGCAAAACCCTCTCCATCATCATCGAAAGGGACCACTTTGGAGGTCGCAGTTCTTATTTGGCGAAGCACCATGCTTGGTAGCCGCACCGACCTTCGAATCTTCCAAGAAGGTTCAATCACCGAGCCCACTATTGCAACGAAGTTCTTCCTTACGTGCGTCTTTTCAGAGGTGCTATGGGTCTTCAGTTCTTCAGACGACAACGCTCTACCTCATTGCACAGTTGTTGACGAAGAGCTGTTGAAGAGTGAAGATATTGAACCCATGGATTGGCCAGCAAGGTCTCTGGATCTAAAACCCATCAAGTATGTATGGGACTTTCTAGGTAAAGGCATAACAGCTCATAATGTATCACCAGTAATGATTCTGGAGCTGCAGTTGGCACTACAAGAGGAATGGGCAGCAATGGCTCAACAACTCATTCACAACCTTCTGTTCAGGATGGATAGACGATGTGAAACCTGCACAAGAGTCAAGGTAGATCATATACGATATTAAAGGCTGGGTGTTTTTTGATAGATACATGTCATATGGATGTTTCGGCCTTCTGTCGCATTGTGCTCCATGCTACTTTTTCAATAAAGTTCCTTTTTATCCTTTTGAATTTTTTTTGGGGGGGAGTTTTGCTTATATTCCCCATGTTCTTACATGTTGGGGGATCTTATGGTATTATTTTGCTGATTTGGAAAGCTTTTGCACACGTTATATTGAAAAAAACCGTCTCGTTCTTAATTTTTGCACACCAGTGTAATAAGATATTCAAACATACTAATATTTTTATTATAGAGCATATCTACGTTTTTAGTACCCTAATATTTTAATTAAAAAGTATTTAAAACACAATGTTTTGTACAACGTTTGATTATTGTTTATTTTCACTTATTTCATCACATTATTGATTGACTGTATTGTTATTATTCTCGTATTTATTGTAATTATATCATTAATTTAAAAAGATAAATTAGTTTTCTTAATAGAACTATATTAAAATAATGCAATAAAAAGACATAGAACTGCTTTTAAAGGTGGTCAGTAAAATATAATAACTAATAGTAGCGCAGCAAGTAAGAAATGTTGGAGAATTCTGATTCATAAATATTTTAACAAAACTGCGATTAACTAATAGTAATACAAGAGTAAGAAATGTTGAAGAATTCTAGTTCATAAATATTTTAACAAAGCTTCGATTTTCTTTAGCGTTAGTTTCCCCTTTTCCAGCTTACTTAAATAATCAATCATTAGATTTCTCATTACTCACAGTCATGGTTCCTGCCGCATTACTTCAGTAAATAAGCCCATTATTCTGCAGCAATGTGCTTAATCAGCTAGTAATCTGAGTAACAATACAATTCTCGTGATTGTCTAATTTCTCATGACTGAAACTCAAACCATAAATTTGTGCTTCACGTAGGTTGTTTAAAACTTAATACACGTAATCGCATTTTCAGACACTGAAAATCAATTTCCTCTACCTCTAGGAGTGAAGTTATCTTTACACTGTAGTTCAAAAGAAACTTACTGCTGCAACAACTTCAGATTTTCTTTTAACCCAAAGGAGCAATAGCTCAGAAGGGCTATTAGTCTCGAAAGGGGATTTTGCATTGCATCACTATAAAAGGCTGAATCACTTTTCAAACTGTTGCCACCAAATATTATCGCTCTGTATTATTTTAAAGAAGTGAAATAAAGGAGAATGTGCATGAATGTATGTATGTTTCTCGTAATGTGAAAAAATGATGGTACTTAGAGCAACCTAATTTTGAATAACGTAATCCTCTACCAGAACATGGGCACCTGGAAGTCCGAATTTGTTTCATTATCTATTTCACATTTTGTAAAACTTTAACGAATTTTTGATTAACAAACTGAACGATTTCAAAGCGAACAATGGCAACACTGTACAGGAAAAAAAACTGCTCTCGAGACTGTCTATCGGAAATTCTAAAGATATGCTGTTTTTAAATATTTTGTGATGCAGCTGTTGAATTGAAATTTATGTGGTTTCAGAGCGAAGAACATGATATTTAATAAATAAAGGTAACACACAAAACGTTAAAAAAACGCTCATTTGAGCGTAATATAAAATCTGAAAGCTGTTTATTTATTTATTTTTTTTGTGGCTATCATATATCGTACCTATCTCTGGGTGCGGCATCACGTATCTTTTCAACTAAGCTTCATCAATCGTAAACATGATTTGCTTCTCTTACTGCCACTTTTCGCATTTCAGAGGAATAATATAACATTAGCACCCGCTGATAATAATAAATGCTACTATTTATTTAATCCTCTTAGGGTTATAAATGTTACAAGAAGTAAATTGGCTATTTAACGCATTTCATACATCAGTAAAAGGAATGAGTCCTTTTCTCATTACCCGCTATACGAAGTACGTAGTTTTCATCCACTTCATTTCAGGCCTCCTAAATTGTTTCCAGACCATGCATTTATATATGAGCATGCCTCAGAAAAAGGCAGCAGAAGCATTTGTCATAAATCACCCGTAATCGTTAAAGTCCACCCCCAGCAAACCGGGAGCTTTCTCTAGGAAAGTTAAGTTGCCATCCTCCTCTACCAGTGCTTTTATGCCTGTCCATTTTGAAAGGGCGTCACAACGGAAGAAAGTTCTTCGAAGCATTCCACTTACAGAATTAGACAGAAAAGCATTAAGGTCTACTACTGAAAAGGTAACCGAATACAAAGATAAGTAGGCCATAGAAATTCATTTAGTTTCCTGTTATAGCCAAAAGGTCTCAAATACTTTGCGTTACGGGAAAATAGTTCAGAAATATCTCCTAAAGAAGTGAGCGAATTTATTTTTAATAAAATTATAACCTTGAAATCACCCGAAAATTTTATTTGACTATGAAGCTTCGCATACATTTGAAAAAATGATGGTACCAAAATGACGGTGAAACAATGACGATATATAAAGGAATACTTAAAACTTCCAACCAATAACTGAATCGAGGGAGCAATTTTCCAAAAAAACATATGCAATTCATAATATTGTCAATTTGAAGCATTACTGCATTACAGAATTTTATTTATTTATTTATTTTTAAATCTCTCTCTCTCTGTCGTTTTAGGTCAAATATTGAAAACGTCATCTTTTACCTAGTTCTACCGACAGGACTTTATTGAACTTTTGTTCATATACACGTGTTTATGATGACAACACGATATTCACACCGATTCTTTTTTCAAATTGTTACATAATTTTTACTTTAATGTTGAAGCGATGAAATTCCTTACGTTAGTTAGCAAAGCATCCAGAAAGGCTAAATTAAGTCTAATGTATCCACAAACGCATCACACACCGTTATGGAATGCCGTAAGTGAGCTTGACTGTCCATAAAATGTTAACTGACAAATTAAATATCATTACAAAGATAAAATCTAACTTTATTTTTGAACTATTTAATTATTTATTGCTTTTTTAACTTTCAGATTTATTGACTTTGAGGAAACGAAGTTGCCTTGCAGTTTCTGTTCCCAGTCTATACAGCTATTGCAAGAAGAACGTTGCATTATAAGCAACTGATAGTCGTTTTTATAATATTTTTAATCTTTTGTTTATGACCGCAATACGTGATCCGATATAGAAAACAGGCAAATCTGCAATCATCATGCAAAAAAGTATAATATAAAAACATGCATCATACATATATATGACTTTTTAAATTATAAGAAAATACACTAAAAGGTAACAACAAGTTTTTTTTAACTATTAACAGCATTTTTGTTCATATATGATTAAAAATAAAATCGTAGAATGATAAAACGGTGAATAACGACCGATTGGCTAAATGAATTTAATTGATCCACTCATATACGTTAATTGTATATTATCATTCTAGTTTTACTGAAAATAATACTGATTTTCAAGGCAACTGTTTTCTGGACACCTTATAATCATATTTAACCAAATATAAGGAAGAATATTTATGATGGCTAAAAAATATTTTTTTTTATATTTTATTGCATTTTACCAAAACGTACAACAGAAGCCCCACCCCAGTAATTTCTAATGCAGATTTAGAAAAAATTCGCTACAGGCCCTATTTTTTGGAATATTGGCCATAGACATACACTTTAGATGCCTAAAATAATTTATAGAAGCGTTTCCCAAACGCCAGGTAGTGACCTGGCGCACGAAAGGATTGTTCCTAGTGAGGACCTGCCACTGAGGCTCTCGAAATCAGAACGCCGAGTCGCAGATAGATTTAACAAAATTACTAACCTTACAGTAATTACAGTAAACAAGAAATTATATTATAGTTTGTCAACACATGACATCGAGATTTATTAATTTAATGTCTTCATAGATGACATGATACTGAAATTGATGGCTCATTAATTTATTTCTTAGTTCCTATTTTAATATTATCTGCGAAGCCACCAAAACGTAACTAGACTTGACTGGAGTACGGCAACAGGCAGAACCAATGTTTTATACGACAACGACGATACTAAGTCTAGACTAGAGAGGGGAAATTTTGCTTAGTGATACTGCCTTATTTCAATCAGCTTTTGGTGGCGATGCGGCTTTATTCGTACTCTCAGTGATGAATTGTTAGCTACTGAGTTTTAAGGTATTTCTTCCACCTTCTTAGCCTGCCTTCGTGGTGCAATGGTCAGCTCTCTCGGCACGTATTCGAGAGATCCGTGGTTCGAGTCCCGGAGAAGGTATTGCTCGTTTTTCACGTCTCTCAGCTTCAAAATAATCCTAATGTCTCTACAATGGCGCCGAAACTAAAAACAATGGTGGATGACCATTCTCCACCATAGTGACTGGGTTCCCTAGTCCTCAGTAGCCATTTAAAAGGGGAAGTATATAAGGTGTTTCTCCCACCTCTATAGCATGCCTTCGTGATTTAGTGGTCAGCACGTTCGGTGCGTATTCGAGAGCTTTGTGGTTCGAGTCCCGGCATTGCTCATTTTTCACGTCTCCCAGCTTCAAAATAATCCTAATGTCTCTACAAGGTCATATACAGCGTACATTTCTTGTACTTATTTACTATTAATTATAATAGTTAATCGCGTCTAATTATTAATAGAAAATAGTTAATAAAAACTATGTGCAGGTTATAACCAGTAAAAAATCAAACGATGTCCAAACAGGAACTATTTTTATTGATGATCCTAACAATAAACTGTTAAGTGACATTCAGTCAAGCAGGTATTCCGACAATGATACTTTAATAAACAGTTCCATGAGGTGTTGTCGACAAGGACGTAGAAAGGATTCCATAAAAATTCTGCGTTTTTGTATGTGCGTGAGAATTAAAAAAAATAGAAATTAAAAAAAGTAAAGCATCCTTTACACTATGAGGTTTTCTCTTTAAATCTTTAGTTCTAACTTCAAACCCCACGAACACTTAACAAGCGAATAATCGCTTAAGTGTGAACAGAACACGTGAGACTTAAGGAGGGTTTAAAACCCTTTATTACTCAGTATATTTACAATCAGTTCCGACTTGGAACTTTACATAAAGCCGCCACTCGGGCTTGAACATAAATATTAATATTTTGAACTAAAATTAGCTTAACTAAAGCTCTTAAAGGATATAGCCGAAGCTATCAGAATCTAACTAGTTGGCCCCTAAATATTAATTAAATCGGTGAAGCCTAGCAAGGGCCTAAGATATGGCCAAGCGTAATAACAGCTAAGAGAGAGGTAGCCAGAAGGCAAACACGCGTTTAGTCAGGGAATCAGACTCTCTCTCCTGAAGTCGGTTAAGTCACGACTTAAATAGTACTCTTTCTCATTTGCATTATCTGCGTTTCTGAAATTACATTCTGGCAGGAAATTGTAAGCTGAAATTAGAATAAGATAGGAAAGATACAAAACTTAAAATAACTGTTAATTAACATAAGGTAAACCTTACAACACTTTACTTTTAACAAACTATGCGGTCCTTTTAGGAGCTAGATTCGCACATAGGCAGCTAATAAGCGATTTCCTAAAAATGAAAGGGTCAGTTACAAAGTTCTTAACGGAGTCTATTCCACTCAAAACGGAACCACTAACCGCTATTGCTTTGCAACATTTTGCTCAAAACGTTTTTCATCTTGTTTTTAAGCATGCATAAGATATGTTTAAGAACAACAATAATTCATTATTTAAGATATATTAATTTCTTTTTTCTTGATATAAGTTTCATGTCCTTTAATATAAAAGTTTTAAGTCAAAATTCCTTAATATGGATGATATGCACACGATGGATTAGCCCTTAGCCCATCCTCATTTCCAAATAAAGGCATCACCTTTCAGTAGAAAATTCATAACCACTTGGGATAGTCGAAAACTTGGTTGATAAAGAGTAAATTTTAAATCCTACCACATGTTTTGAACCAAATTATCTGAAAATGTTTATTTGAAATTATAAGAATATTTATTTAATTTATTTGAAATATTATTATTATTATAAGATAATACTATTAGTACTACAAATACTATTATTAATATTTTAACAAACTCTTTTGTTACTAGATAAAACTTCTTTCATTTAACTAACAAATAATATAGCCAAGATTTTATTTCGTGATGGAAAAGTATCAGGACGTTGCTTTAAATATAAGCTTTAATTAATTAAGAGTTTCATCTCGCTTACTAGAGTACCCATCAGTAAAATGATTAAACTCTGGTAGTTTGATCCAGGTTCAAATCCCACCGAATGGGCTGAGTGTGTAAGAGGCAATTTCTCTTAAAAGCCTTCCACGGAGACACCCCTTCTGTGGGCAGATATCCTTTACGAGCTTTTCAATCGTCAAAATGAACCAAAACCAAGACTTTCGTACTTCGGTTAATTTCGTATTATGTGTTTCTGTTACATCATTCTTTCAACATAGAGTTCAATTTTCAAAGTTCTCAGGATGTACGCCGCGAATGATTTCTTGTTCAATCAAAACTTGAGAACTTGTTATGTTGTTTTCAAGATTTATCCATTCCAAAATGTCATCCTCTTCATTGTCCTACGAATTTATGGGCAATTAGTGTAGCTTTTCCTTTTAATACATGCAGGCCACTTTTTTTCTGTAATGCACAAGGAAGGCTGCTAAAAATCCATCACTAGTAAGAAAACCAAAATTTCAGTCATTGACAAAATTTGTGAATTTTCGTTGCATCTTTATAATGTTTTTGTGTTTTCTGAATGTCCTCTTTAAATCGATTGTCTGCTTGGTTAACAAAGACCTCTGTTGATATAAACTCGGTTAACAGAGATTGCACGGTATTTAGCCATATTTACAGGAGACATTAACATTCCTCATGAATTAAAATTTCGAACATTGGCTGTAATGATTAAAACAAAGAATTAAATTAGAAGATGTATTAATAGCAGAAAAAATAACTTGGAACTTTTATAATTTAAAGTAGGTTTAAAATTAGGAAATTAACTTTTCTGCAACTTGTAGTATATGTACAGCATGGAGTACAAAATCTAATTTGTAAAGTTGCTCTTATCTGAATTGCATCGCCTTTCACCGAGTAATTAAATTGATTTCTGGCAGCATTGTAATGAGTGAAACACTTTAAGAATGAAAAAAATAGTTCTTATTTTCTTTTCAATTTTTTTCTTCTTTTTTTCACATTTTTTCTTTGCATAAATGAGGTTTCAGTTGCTCCCAAGAACCTTTAAATCTATCACCGCCTTCGCCATTTTTTTAAACCTTTGCCGTTTGGAACAAGGAAATTTGTTTCGTTTATCTGAGCCAAATTCTTAGTTTCACTGCATGGTGATTTTATATTTACAAATCCAGATCTAGATATAATATCGATATAAAGTTTTTATTTCTAACAGATCTTTTCTCTGTATTTCATTTTCTAAGCTATTAATCAGGAAACTTCAAAATTTCACGACTTAAACATAATTAGTAGAAGTTACCATTTATTAAAACGTCTATTTAGAAGTTCGTTTTAAGCACGTTTCATACATTGAATTCATTTGTTTTTTCTCGGCTGTTCTGACAAAAAAAATATGCATCCGAAGAATTATGGAAATATTCAAAACAGAATACGTAATTGTACATGTATGTGTCTGAGGAACTATGATTGTGGAGCAGTATATAAGCGCATGAGGGTTTTTCGGTGACTTGTGTGATCGTATTCCTACACGATATTCGCCGTGTTTCTCGCAAGCGTTGGGTAAATTTTATAAGGTATCAGATACAATGTGTAGCCGTGAACATATAGATGACCTAATAAGATGGAGAATTGTCGGTAGATTGGAAGCAGGTCAATTACAAGCGCAGGAGGCTATAGTGCTCAGTATAATTCCCATTGTCGTCTGAAAATTTGTAGAAATAGTTTCAGGACACTGGATCCATATCCAGAGGACTTGGACAAGATCGACAACTCTGGAATGAGGATTGTTATTTGGCACTTTCAGTGCAGCAACACAGGACTGCTACAAATTTACAGATTCTACGTGATTTGTATGATGTCACTGGAACCCAAGTTTCACGATCTACAGTTGCCCGAAAACTTCAGGAGATTAAGCTCTATGCTAGACATCCGCTGTTAGCGTCCCACTCATTGCAACACACAAGAGAGCGCGTTTAGCATAGTGCAGACAATATGGGCCTTGAATCAGACTTCAGTGGAGCACATGCATTTTACAAATAAGTCGAGATTCAGCCTGGACACTGATTCTTAGCGTTCATGTACATGGATAGAGCTTGAAACGAGATAGGATCCCTCCCTCGTAAGGTAAAAGATCATTATGGTGTTGGAGGTGTTATGGTTTCGACAGCTATTATATAGGACGGCCACACAGCCCTGCATGTGTTCGACAAAGGTTCCCTGACTGCTGTGGCGTATAGAGAAGAGTCTGGATTCGACTTTTCAGGGGCGCAGTTGATCTCAACTTCCTGTTTATAGACAACAACACTCATCCACATAGGGCTCAGCAGGTCGACGAGTAGCTGGGAAGTTAGGATACTCACCGCATGGATTGGCCATCTTATATCTTCTGACTTTAACCCTACAAAGCATGTACAGGACGCTCTTGGGAGGGCAATTTCATCTCACCATTCCCCTCCGAGAACTACCCCAGAGTTGAAAATTGCCTTGCTGTAGGAGTGGGATCGACTGAAGCAGGGAGTTCTGAAATACCTCCTGTCCAGTATGCCATCACGCTACACGACCCGTCTGACTGTAAGAAGGAACCATATCCCATATTAGATTCATTTTGAATTCGATATCGCAAAGTAGATTTTGGACATCCCTGCACTATGAGCTTTACTGATAATCTTGCGTACGTAAAATGACTTTTGAAGAAGGTACATCTCTTTCTTTGTTAAAATGTATATTTGTACCAAATTCCATTAAACTCTGTCCATTAGTTTTTTATAAATTCGGCATAGTGTGCAAATCCTCTTAATTCTGCACACGAATGTATATATTCCTTGAATCACATGTACAGATTTATCTACATAATTTTAAAAATCATAATAAATTGCCATAGCAAATCATAATACAATATTTCGAGTATAAATTTTCAAATTTTAACTACGCAATGTGAGGAGATTATAATGAAATATAAATAATGAATGCAATCATATACACAGACAATGACGATCAAAATTATTCATTACAGATACGTTTCTGTATAATGAGAAATTGAGATGGTAATGATTTAAGCCTTGTTATTAACGCAATTTTCACAAGCGCAAGCCTTCTGCATGATAAATTCTAACAGCAATTCGTATAGTAAACAGAGCTAACGTTTTCCACGTTATTAATTCAGCAAAATTAATTTAGACACGAAGAATGAAATTTAGAGAGTTTTCATTCACAAAGATTTATTTTCAAGACAAAACATTCATTCTATTGAAATTAACATTTCATTTATAAAAGATAATATAAACTGAAGAGAAATACAAAACAAGAATATCTAATGTTTTTTAACTTTGTAGATGGATAATGCATTACCTATGCAGTATTCTTAATTAATCCATCCCAAGGTGAGTTATAATCGATAACTTCCCAATAATACTCCAATTAAAAAAAACTACAAAATGCAGCCCATATTGCAAACGGTTTTTAAGTGCATTAAAAGATTTATTTCGGCGTTGAAAAAATTAGAAGATATAAACGGCATACATCTATGTGCCATTTCTGATATTTCATCATGTATTAGAGTAAAGTAATTAAAGGATATGTAATATCAAGGTAAAGAAAAAAAATATGAGATCTCTCCCACACCTGCAAAAATTTAATAACTTCAGTACAGTGTTACGGAAGTTTCCACTGTAAAGAAATAATGCGAATTAATCATTACCTGAAAATCTGACTGTTATATCTTCTAAGAGAATGTATTATCTTATCTTCTTATTTAAGAGAATGTAATAAAAGAGAGATCCAAATATTTTGTTTAACAGCTTATAAGATTTAATGTTCTGAAATGCATTTAAGACGTCTTTGAAAGTGATAATCATTCTAGAATTGTGTTTTTTAGGAAGTAAAATGTTCTGACGAAGGTTTCACAGCAATTCATTCAAAAATTTTGTCTAAATTTCGAAGCACCAGAAAATTAGCAATTTAATTTTAATTTTACATTAAATTTTGTCCCAAAAATACAAAACCGTTTGCGTGAAATAATCTTATGCACTTTTACTACCCTTTTTCAAACAATTTCGATTGAGAGGTTAAAAGTTGCAACATTATAAAGTTGCTAAAATTTGATAGCTTTTAACTCTATGCTTAAATTTCTTTCAGAAAGGAAAACATATAGGACACGAAAAGTATTCATAATGTAAGAAGAATAAAGGTTTGATAAACTATATAAAAATAAACTATCGATTCGAGAAATCCATAAATCATTTTCGTTATTTCTAACTATTTAAACTGATTATGCAGCCTTGATGGCATGGTAGTAGGGAAACCGGTTGTGATAGTACGGTTTGAATTCGACAGAATGTATAGATGTTAGCGAGCACATAGTGTCTTTGCGACATTGGGGCAAAGTAGAGAGACTACTAGAGGGTCAGAAATAATAAGACGCTATAGGATCTGTTGTTCGGGGTATCTTCCTTCAAAATTGGAATGGAGCAGGGCAATTCGTACTATCATCTGCAAGGATACCAAAGCCTAAGGCAACGAGATGTGTAGCCCTACACTTTCGGTCACGATAAAGTTCGTGGAGTCTAACTGATGTTACTTTCACACATATAAGTCACAGTATCAATGCTATTGTTATCATTTTCATTTTGTGCTCTGTTACTAAAACGATTCTTAAAAGTATGTTCCTTTAACATTATTTCATTAAAAGTTACTTTCCCACTTTTAGGTAGTTATCACCATCCCTAAAATCGATTTACACAAGCTCAGATCTAATATTCAGAAAAGTCTTTTTCTCCACGCCTAGTGAATTACAACTCAAGTGATAAGTTACAAATTAAAAGATCCAATTCCGACCAACAATAATTGGCCACAAGTTAGTTGATTTTCCAGTAAATGTACAGTTTTTAATTCAAGACACTTGTGACCCCCGGTTAATCATTTTAAAAAGAACAACAATGAGTATTAACAAGGAGTGGCTAAGAAATTAGATGTGGCTTGCAGCAAATACTAACTCTTTCCAAACAGATCGGTGCTATCTCTTGCAACAACAAAGCAGCTATTTACTCCACGAGGCATGGATTCCTCGTTTCCTTTGCTAACTTTTACTTTTCTCTAGAATTAGATAGAACTCTCTAGATGCATTAATTTCTAGAACTCCCTAGATTTCTCTAGAAACTCTCTAGATACACTAATTTGCATCTCGTTGAAATATACTTGATGTGAATAAAACGGAACATACGGCCGTATTTAAATTTATCTTAATTATTAGTAAAATTTAAAATAGTCATCAAAACTTTATTCCTGTCATGAAAAAGTAAGTACAAATAAAAAGATGTAAATAGACTGTATAAAGTGATATGACTGTATAAAGTGACTGAAACAGCAACCGCCCTTCTCTTGAATAATTACACATATGGTAATTTTCGACTTTTTCTATTACATGAAATGGTACCATATATTCATTTCGTTTGTTTTCGTCTTACTGCGCATAAATCTCATGCTAAAGGTAACAGCCAAATGCAGAAGAAAAATCAAATCCTAAAGCCTAAAATTCTGGTACAAAAACAGTTCTCTAGATTCCATTCAGCAGAACAGAAGAACCGTTCCAGATGATTCACATCAATGACCCTGTGTAACGAGGTTACGTACAGTCGCCTTTTTATGAAAGGCCATTAGAAGTTTCGGAGACGGTTGTAGAGACAGGACAAATGCTGTCAAAACTGTATCCATTAATTTAGAGAGCGACCACTGTGAAAAAATGAACAGATACAATATTCAACAGAGCCCCAGCGAGAGCTCTCATTAATTACTTTACCCCGTAGACGGTTATGAGGGTCATGAGGCCACTCTTTTGGAAAGACGTCCGTCAGAAAATTACGCCGTTTTGTTTTTGGTTTGAGTGACAAACTGCTGAAATTTTTGTTCTTTAATTCCATCCTGTGTTAAATTCCAACTCCAGCTGAGGGGAAATGATGGTTATTAAACAAGGGAAATATGGCACGTAAGTTAAGAAAAAAAAAGAGTTTTTGTGGAATTTCGGGGAGAATGCAGTACCACGCACTTACTGAGAGAAATCGGTGTATTAATTATCGAGCTACTCATTCTATTCAGAAAGAGATCGAAATTTACCTTGAAAACTAATAACTCTTTTGAAAAATGAAAAATATTTAAGCTTTCAGTGGGAAGCAGGTAGGAAAACTATTTGATAAAAGTTAAAAATGTTCAGGAATGAATAATTTTAACTTACAATGATTGGAAAACTAAAAATTTGGTCTCAGCACGAAAGACAGCTTGAGTTCTTTATTAAGATAAGATATTCGAAGCTTTCATCACGAAAGGGCTTTAAAAATTAGTAATCCACTCAGCTTTGAGTATTTTGGAATGATCACTCGAAATGAGTATTAAGCGCTATTCAGAATATCTACGGTATTTCTATATTGATTTAATTGAAAGAAAATATGAAGTACGAAAATTAATAATTAATGCTTATTTCGAATAAACTGCACAAAATTTTAAGACGTCGAAATTCAAAACGAAAATTAGCATTTTAAAAACTGGCTTCAAATGGAATGAGAAATTTTCTTAATTTGATCCGAGTTGTGATTTAACGATAGAAATCAGCAAATAAAAAATTTGCTGATGTTTAAATATTTAACATTATACTACCAATCAGTTAAATAAAAATATTACTATTAGTAAAAAAATTCTGTATGGTTTTCAAGCAAGTTTTCATTTTAAAAATACATAGATTTAGCTCACAGATATTCTTTTATTTATGAATTTATCCGCATTGAACTCAAATTTAGAAATTCTATTAAATGAAATTTCTCCGTAACTCAAATCTAATATGGTATCAAATTAGCCCTTGGTAATTAAATTAAATCTTTGAATTTTTAACTTTACCGTACAGCTTTTCTATGACTCCATGCTAAGAGTTTCAAAGTAAAGCGGAAATGCTCCAAAACTTAAATTTATAATAAATAATCAGTACTGTATTTACTTTAAAATTTTTTTTAGCTCAAAGAGCGTTAGCCCAGAAGGGCTATTAATTTCGTTTTGGCATTTTGCATCGATTCACTTTACAAACTGTTGCCACCAAATATTACAGCCCTGTATTATATTTAACGAAAACGGTACCTAAAGCGATCAAATTTGAATAACGTAATCCTTCACCGAATATGGGCATCTGAAAGCCCAAATTTGAAATTCGGAATTTGCTTTATTATCTATTTCATATTTTGTCAGACATTAAACTAAAAATTAAAAACATTAATCAAAAACGAAATTTTGATTAACAAATTCAACGATTTCAAAGCGAGGAATGGCAACACTGTAGGAAAAAAAAACATTTTTATCTCCAGCGCGCGAGATTTTGTATCGGAAAGTCTAATTATATACTCATTTTAAAATCAGTGTTTGTGATATTGCTGTTAAATTGAATTTTATGGTTTAAGTGCGAAAAACATGATATTTAATAAATAAAGTAACACGCAAAACGTTAGAAAAACGCCCGTTTGGATTAAAGTAAGATCTGAAAGCTTTTATTTATTTATTTTTTTTATAATTATGTTACAACTTACTTTAAAAATTACATTCGCTTAAGTTATATATAAGAAAAGCGTTATTACATAAATGTAATAAACAAGATAAATGTTATAAAAGAGCAAAAATAAATAAAAATTTTAATTTTATTTATCATACCGCTTATGAACTTAATCTCGAGAGCTGCTAAGACGCTTCAAATCCTTTTTTTTTATTTCTTTCGTGAAATGCATATTTTTGCTTTTTAAATCTTATCTGCATTATATGACAGTGAACGGCTTTGCAAAATTACAGTTTTCACAAGAATGATATACAGTTTTGAACTCAAAAAATAAAAAAACAGAATGCTTCATGCACTTCATACGCCATTGAGAAGAATAGCTTCATAGAATATGAAACTGATGTTCGCAGACACGTTCTTAAAAGATAAACGCAAAAACTTCCAATAGTTTTCTATATCACTGAATAAATGATTTTAAGTATTTTACTCTGAAATACGCCCAAGAGATATTTTCCATTTCAGAAGCCTCTGAAGAAAGAATATCAAGTACACGAATATTCTTTGTAGAGTTACCCGAATAGTAAAATTAAAAATTCTGATCCACCAACTTCACTTAAAAAAGCTTAAACAAGAAGGGGGACTCGGGGAACTGCAATAAATGTTTACTTTTTCAATGCACAGCGAGACCTGAAGGGAGGAAATGGGATAGATAAAGTCATCATCTCCCTTCTCGAGTTGAGAGGAATAACTGCTGAAAGTGAAAATACTTCGATAAAATTCTTTAAAAAGTTGAGGAGAAATAATAATAAAAAAGAGATCAATGACGGCGTAGCTTCATTCTTGATGCAGAGCCACGTGTATCGAATGGAGTGAAAACATTTGAGGCAGTAAGTAATATTACTCACCTAATACAAACTCCATTTCATTAAAATCTATGCACATATCGATAATGTTACTACGAGGAAAACATTTGTAAATAAAATAATTTCTAAAAATGTTTGCTGAAACTAGTTATTCTTATTCTTACTGTCAAAACTAATCCATTTCATCTAAATTGAGATTTATCAGTCGTAGCAATTTCACACTTAAAAAATTCGTACAATGTTTTTCATCAGCCCTCAATTTATACAGTGCTACACCAACAGAGACTACATTTATAATTCCAAGCTAAGTGCATCTATTTAGGAGAAAAAGAAACACATCAAATTAAAATACAAAATTAAGCATAAAATTTAAATGGAGCTAGAATTTAAATAAAACTCTGTTGATTTGAAAGCATGATGACATAGGTCTCTCTTCTTTCGGTGTTAAAACATTTTGTAAAATTTTTGTGCTCCTGGAAAAAAGGGACCAGAAAGAAGAGCAAAAGAAAAGTTAGCTATAGTTTGCAATTTTTTTTCACTTTTTTATTGCATTTTTTGTTTTGTCCGGTATATTTTTAGAACAGCAGATTTATATGTACTACTTTTTTTTAAAAATATTGAAAGTTCAAAATTGGAAAGTATTCCTTGTTAGATGATATAAATCATGTGCAATGATACATGTAGTCAGGAATCAGCGAATGGTTCTGGAAAGAAAGCTGCACCTTACTTCATTATACCTGGATAATATATAATAAGTCTCAAAACATTGGAAAGGCAACCGATGGAGTAAAACAAGCAAAAGGATGTTCTACGAACATTCAACGGGAATCACTTAGCTCATGAGTTACAGGAAAGAAAATTGCTATACGTCCAAGATATTAAATTTTTAATGTGGGACAGAATATTATGAAAGGTTATGAGAGGAAATAATTTAGCATTATAGAAATTTCATAGCATCACCCTGAAAAGGTATTCAGATTTCCTCTAGTCTATATATATTATGAATACATGTGATACCATCCACAATCTGTCATCGAATCTCGTCTGGTTTAGTAACAGCACGAAAATAAACTTGGACATAAAATGTCCTTACAAAATATTTTAGTAGATTCATGATGGAGCATTAGGTAGGCCATTTCTGTGGGTTCTCTTCGTCCAATCCATCTGGTGCCATACATGTGGTTATGATGCAATATTCGAACATTCTTTGCAAAACGTGTTGACATTCCATGACGTATCAACTACATGCCCTGATGTACCAATGGCACATATTCCAGTAGCACCGATGATTCGTGTTCCAAAAAACGTACCACAGCTCGCATTGTGGACAGGAATTAGGCTTCTGTGAAGATATCATAACACCACAACATCCATTCATGTGGAAGTGCGCTCGATGTCAGCTCTAGACACTGGCGGGAGGACCAGTTACCGAATATCGATTATTATGCCTAAAATTAGCATACTATTATAATTACCCTTTATGTGTAAACTGCTCAGTTGTGACAAATGGGTATTATCTATTTCTCGCACAATTCATTGCTAGAATATTATTCATGCTGAGTAATCCGCTAATTTGAATGCGTCGCACAAAGGTAACAGTATATGGTTGTTGTTCCTAGCAGTTTGCCATATTGAGTTCCCTCTGAATGATCTTCAACTGGTGATCAATTTAGAATCTGAATAGGTTATACTAATGCTGTTTTTACAATAGCGGTCGCATATCTCGGAAGTGCCCAGGGTCTGTTCTTGCGACTGCAAAAGAACCTTCTTATGTAATAGCGGTAGAATGCTCGAAATGTAGCTTCGTTTGGACATTGTCAGTTAAAAAATTTTATCTGGTACATATGAGCACTCTGTTTGAATTTCTTCTGTCTGTAATTGAAACGTATTTTATGCTTTTATAGAGTGGCATCGTGTATTTATCGAACTGATGTTACCGCAACGGCTTTCAGCATTTGTTGGAGAGTAGGTATTCAGTGAAGTCTAAATAATAGACAAAATAGATAATACTAAAATAATAAATAGATGATATTAAATAATAGAATTTTACACCTTCATTGGCAGCGACGTTCAGAAACGTTCCTCCCTTCTGTTGCTTCTTAACATGTGAATATCGAAACGTAAAAACTTGTATGTCTTCCTACCACCTGTCACCTTTTGACATATCAGAGAACTAGTTTTTAAATCATGTAATTACTAATGTTTAGCAACTTTTAACACGTTACGTCTGCGTTAATATAAAAAAAAATTCGTTAAAGTTTTACAAAATATGAAATCGATAATAAAACAAATTCTAAATCTCAAATTTAGGCTTCTAGATGCCCATATTCGGGTGGAAACGTTCACTATTCAAAATTTGATGTCTCTAGGTATTGTTTTATCACAATGCGAGAAATATAGATACATTTAAGCAGATTCTTCATTATTTAATTTCTTTAAATATAATACAGGGCGATAATATTTGGTGGCAACAATTTGAAAAGTGAAACGAAGGTTTTAGTGAATTAACGCAAAATGCCAAAACGAAATTATTATACTCCATCTCGGCAAATTGCCCCTTTGTACTAATAATTTCTGTAATGCTGAAATCGTACAAAGACTCGACGCCCATGCAGCTAGCCAGTCATGTCTTCATTCATCTCGAAAATAAAGTATTTTTATCTTATGAGGTTATTCAACCTAGCCACATGCGACGCTGCGGGAAACATTTCCAAGAAATAAATTTCTCTCAGTAGCAGTTGAAACGGAAGGTTTCTAGTCGAAACATTTGCGCTCGATGATATGTTGCGGATACATACTCGGGATATTTTAAGAAGCGGCGAAAATATTTCTCTGTGCATGTTCTGTATTGTGTAAGAAGAAGGGCAGCATGTACCACTGGGAGGTCTTCTCGTAAGGCAACCAGTTAGATTTGCTGGAAGACAAGATTCCCGGAAATGTTTCTTTCGGAGCGCAGTTTAGCTAACAGATATATACAGGCATACTTATACAGTCATATATATATAATATGCAGACATATTTAAGCGAAACAGAAGTAAATAAAAGAATGGTCCGAAAGTCCTTGCACATCTTCACGTTTACAAAGTTCGAGCTTACGACGCCATATTCCAGGACACAAATTTTTTAATTCTTCATAATTCTATTCTGTTCTGATATAAAAACAAAGGAAACAGTCATAAAGGATTCCGAATTACCCTATATTGGTCCTGATCTTCTGTAGTCTGTTTTGTGGCAGGTAGAGAAAGCATAAAACGTTCGCCATTCACCCTTACCATCCTCTAAAAATGTTTCGATCCAAGCTGAGATGGTGCAAAGAAATGATTTAAATAAAAAGAAGCGTATTGAACATACTTATATATCATTTCCGAACTTCAGGGAAAAACAAGTAATGAATAAAGTAACAGATGAGATCTTTTCAGTTTGTTCTTGGGTAAGGGGGGAGTTAGAGAGTTAGAGCATTAGTTTGTTTGTTTTTACTCATTCGGGAGATACAGCGGGAACTTTAAGGGAACTTATCTCCAAATACTTTAACATTTCTATCAATATTCAAGCACGAGGAAGTGTTTTATCATTTAAGGAAATCCTATACATAAATTATTGATTTAATTTCGAGTAATTTTAAGTTATACTTCACAAGCAATTTGCTCTTTCCGAATTAAAGTTTCACAGCTGATGAAAGCATAAATTCCGTAAGGGAAAAACAAAAACCGGGAGGAAAAAAGACATAAATGTGTGACCACGCCCAGGTGGTGTGTTGCTCTGCACGCTAGAGTATCGTAAAAGCAACTATAAACTGATGGTTCATGATCAGTTTTATCGGCCGGTTGTATAAAATGCTACCGTAGATGATTTACATGTGTAAAATACGTTTCTTTAGTCCGCCGAAACTGGTCATGAAATCGAAACCCTTACACGCACTGCTGTTGTAAAAAACTACAAACGCGAATTTTAAGAGCGCTTAACTCTTTAGTATGTAACCATTGCGTGAGAATGGTGAAATGTTGAAAGGAACCATTCAAATGACAAAACACTATGGCTGGTAGTACGTAAATAGCACTAGTATTTCGAGATATGAAAGTCTAGGTAAAAAAATTAAAAACTTTTATTAATGTTTTTACCAATTTTAAAAGTTCTGAAGAGTTACACTTAATCAGATAATTTAACAGCAGTGCATTAGTTGATGAATTAATTATTTTAATAAATTCATTATAATAACATTATTCAACATAAAGGATCGTGTTTTAAGTGAATGTAACACCACACGTTTTACTAGATATCAGTTATAAGCCTCTGATTAAAAGAACGTTACTAAAATATTTAAGTTTCATATAATATATTATCAGTTTATACTTAACTGAATGTATAAATAATGTTAATTTCCATTTCAGAATCTTTCGTAAGGATCTCTTCCTATAGCGCTGAATTTATCATGTTAAACTCCACTACATTGTGTTCCACAGATGATCTCCTACTCACCAAATCTTTAATAACGTGATTATTATTTCTTTGTACGAAGTAAAGGAACTATTCTAATCGCGAAAAATTTCGGGTGTCATTTTTGGAAGGAAATATCCATTTTGACTAGTTTTCGAATCCATCTGAACGATTTTTTTTTTTGCTTGACGTCTGTGTCTTCGTATCCCCCCCCCCGGCTTTCTGGTTAAGATCTGTACTTAGACTCGGCTGCTGAGGTACATAATCAGTCTTCACAGTGACCAGAACCACCGATTATTCGGTGGTAGGTTCAGGCTCGGCAGGGACCGTTTTGGTACTGTCTTGTCTGCCCCTTGGTTGTGGGACGGTACATAGTAACATATTATAAGGTTGACCTCGGGGGGATTAGAAACATGTAAATCAGCTTTATAATTTAATAATATCATATTGATTGCTCATTTTTAATTTGAGTATTTCCTCTCTGCATTCTAAAAATAGTAATAACTTTTCTGGACTGCGTCGTTTCTATATTAATGTATGTCACATGGCTTGCGTAACTCTGATGACGCAGCTAATTCCGAACTTGAAATCAAAAATTTGAGAACTGAAACCTCTCTAATCTAAACCAAAACCTTCTCTTGGTCAGCTTTCATATTGGGAATGGGATTATTCATTGTGGCCCTTTCGCCGTCGGGACGTTTTGCCGTCAATACATATTTTTCTTTACATGACTGTATTATATCTTGCCGTATTACATAAAGTTGATTTAGTTAAATAATTCTCTTTACCTATTGTACATTTAAGAGATATTTTTCTTTATATGCCTATATTATATTATTAAGTTTATTTAATTTAAGCATTTTGTTCGTGGTGTAACGGCAGCACACTCGGCGCGCAATGAAGAGGTCCAGGTTCGCGTCCAAGTAAGAGAATTGCACATTTTTCACATCTCCTGCTTTAAAATAACCTAATGACTCTACAACTCATATAGGAGAGATAGTTGACAGCTGGCGGGAGGCGGAGACACCATCAGTCTACGAAGAGATTAGGTGATATTGTCTCACATCCCCCGCGTTTCTAGCATTAGGAGACACATCAAATAGCATCGTTAAGGTATTGTTGGCGTTGTGGTTTAGAACATAATTATAATAATTACAAGAATTCAGACACTCAAATTATTTTACAGCACAACATACACTTCACAACAGGACACATTACAAACACAACACTCTAAACTTCACGGAATTGTACATATTTACATTGCGGAACATTCAATTACAGCAGTAGTACACAAAGGTATAAAAGCAAATTCACTGATATTAAATTGTGGCTTTAAGCACCGTTCCTATTAAAAAAAAATAGAGAAAGGAAAGGCCTTCCTTTATTTTTTATTTTTTTTTACAGTTTTAATCAACCTTGTTTTATAAATCAAATAAAACTGTTGAACAGAAAAAATTAAGATTATAAAAATAAATTAGGAGTAAACATCTACTAAATAAAATTACGATACATAAAGTTAACTTGATGGTAAGTGAATTAATAGTTTACAAATATGACATTATATTCTCTAAACATAATTCAATACTCAACAGATTAGTTTCAGTTCCAGAAGATTAAATATTATACGGATCATTTTATTTTCATCTACAATTTATTTTATATTCTTTTACAAAAGAGTAATTTAGTTCATATTATTTCTTCAGCATATATATATGATTGCCCGTTTTTAAACGTTTACATTATTCCTTTCACTAAGACCATCTCTCGTAATTTCATTGAAAATTGCTGAAATAGAATATAATATAACCTATGGAGTGTGCAGGAAATCAGCTATGCATCATTAATCTTGCGGAGCTGAAGAAAATGTAATGGAAATCAAATAGCGATTGTTGAAAAGCGAGATATTATTGTTTTCATATTCCTGTCTGTTCATCAATAGCTTTCGAAAACATTTCCCACAAAGTGGAATTTTCGTATTGCCGGTTGGAAATGCTACGCATGCTTATACAAATTGGCAACGTTTAAAAGTATATCACTCGATAATAACCGTATAGGAATTACTGCGCAACGGTGCCCAGTAAATGCCGATGTCTTTGTAAGAATATCTTTTACTTAAAAAAAAAACTCTGATGTGTACACCACATGATTTCCTTGTAGGGAATATTAAATTATATGCATTTTGCATTTCATTTAAACTTATTGGATTGAATTAAATCCACTTTATGGATAGCACATAAACCAGAACAGAATAAACGCACTCTTCAAAATTCACTATATTTGTTTAACACAGCGACACTCTGGCGCTAGCTTCACCTAATCGTTGTCACATGTTCTATTCAAATATTATAGGAAATCGAAAACGATGTGTAAAAGAAATTAAACAAAAAAAAAAAAAAAGAAAGAAAGAAAGAAAAAGGAAACAGTTTTGTCCCGGACGATTTAGTACTTCTCATTCAATTAGTTCAGTTCTCACTCCGCGACAAGGCAAAAATACACAAAAACTCAAAATATCTATATTAAAAATTACGAAGTAAATCTTAAACACTTATTTCCTCCAATAAATTCCGGGCTGGATTAAGCATGATTTAATTCACAATAATAAAAGAAGGCGTTATCTTTGCTGTTGCGAAGCTTAGTTTCTCTAGATTGGCAACAAATCCAATATTCTCTTAAGTTTGAAATGTAAACAAATATGTCCGCCATGAGAAAAATGATTAGGCTTAGCCACACTCAAACAATTTTTAAATTGTTGATAATTCTACAAATTTTGTAAGCAGATTTACTAAAAGCATAAAAACCTTTACCGAAAGATAAGAACAACATAATTCAATCATTTTTAAAGCAAAAAATGCACAATTTACCAACATATAAGAATATAAAACCGAGCTTCTTGAGCCGAGTAATAAAGTGGATATGTATATACATAAATCATATACTTTTGGTGCGGCCGATTGCAACCAAAATAGAAAGTACACATCTACATGTTATAGCAGTCCTATATACAAAATTTCAACATTCTGAGGCTATTCGTTTTTGAGCTATGCCAGGTACATATGTATGCGAGATACGTGCGTACGTATGCACAAACGCTACGAAAAAATCTGTTCAGAATCCATTTCAAATCAGTTTTATAATTTCTTTTTTTGGAAAAAGAGTCCTTTATTCTGTTCTTACGCACGAATGTCACTCAAAAACATCGCTCCGTTGCATTCGATAGCGGTCAAAATAGATAGTTCCGTTGAAATATGATACCCGAAATTTTTCGCTTTTACAATACTTCCTTTTTACTTCATACAAGGAAATAAAAAGCACAACACCATGACATCAAAGAAACGCTATATAAGCAGGATTTTTGTTTGCGATCTAATGATGCCGGCACCTTTATAAAAGTTGCTTTTTTAATCTGAAACGTTATCTTCATAAAATGCTGGTATCTTTACACTGCGACACCCCTGAAAAAGTATTTTAATTTTAATTTAAGTATTTAAATTAAGTATTGTATAAAGATGTTTGCAGCTTCAAGACCGGAGGCCTCGCACCGTATACTGCTAGCTATGAATATTATGCTCAGCTGTCTTTATCAAAGAAATGATAATTTCAGACGAACAGTTTTTTCAAAAATACATTTCTATTTAGTCTCTCTTCAAGAGCTATCAATATCAAACTAATCTTTACCAATACAGTTATCGAGAAGGCTTCTATTTTTTTAAGTTCTTCGTATTTGAAAAGAAACCAGCGCAATTTTTATGGTCGTGTTAATATTTCTCTCATTTTCAATACAGATTTCCGATCCTAAGACACCCTGAGAAATATAGTTCATGAATTAAATTTCTTTAATTTCCGGTGGGATATTTTCAAAATGGAGAAGATTTCAAAGGTCTAGAGGGATATTTATGTCCTAGATTACTCACAAAGTTGTATTAAATTTATCACAAGTGTTCTTTTTCTCAAAAATGGGCGAAAAAAAATCTAAATGAAAAGTTTTTTTTTTGGGTGGGAGGAGGAGTCGGCGTGATCTGTTTGAATACATATATGCATTTTTTATTTATCTCATGCATATAATATAATTTCTCTTCGGGAAATTCACAACGATTTTCAAAAATTACATTTATCCATTTCCAAAAACAAAACGGAATTTTTACTTACCATCCATTACCATAATTCAGTTCAATGATATTATTTCTTATCAGAAAGCCCAGCATTGGCTAAGTCGATAAGACCGCTGAACGCTGGTGCTTGACCCAGAGTTATATACCGACGAACGGACTGGTCATAAGGAGGTTCCTTTGTTTTCCTCTTGTGTAACATGAATACGAGCCAATTTTTCTAGAAAATTATCCATGAAACCATTCTTTCCCTTAGGAAGACAATCCTAAAGTGTTTAATCGTAATCCAGTAAGTCAAATTCTTTATGAGCATTAACGTTCAAGATCTCAAAAAGCGTATTTTAAATCCAAAGTTGATTTCCTGCTACCGTCTTTTTCCGAAAATAAGACACTGTCTTACTTTCTTTTTTGGTCCAAAATACGCGCTAGGGCTTATTTTCGGGGGAGGGCAAAAATAAAAGTATATTTATATATTTTTATTTAATATTTATTTTACACAGAATACAGAAATTTAAATTTATTCAATTACTGTCATGTCATCTTCTTCTGGAACATCGTCATAAATAAAATTCTGAATTATATTCTGATTTTCTTCCAAATCCATTTCCTGTTGAATTATTGGTCCGAATCTCTCATGTCTTGCGATATAGCTATCGTTAAATGAATACTTCTTGTCTAAGTAGCCTGTTCGTAGTGCAATGGAAACATCACTATCAGTTATTTTGTCTCGTGAATTTTTTACCCAATTCACAACTTCTTGTAAGCCTGGTTTTACAAAATTACCTCGATGATTTCTCACCATTCTGTTTTCAATATATTCATTGATTTCCATCCGCAAATGATCCTTGAATGGCTTGTTTATTGCAATGTCAAGTGTCTGGAGGTAACCAGTCATTCCTGCCGGAATCATTATTTGATCAATCTTCCTCTCAGCAAGAAAGTTTTTCATGTCTTTAGCGCGGTGAGTACTGGCTGAATCCCAAACTAGTAAACCTCTATTCTGACCCCTCAACAGTGGTGGCAGCATAAAATCAACCCACTTTCTTATAACTGCTTGGGTGCACCAGGCGTTTTCACTTTCAATGACATAAATTCCTGAAACACGTTGAATCTGGTCTTTTTTACCTTTAGTGATTAAAAATGGCGATACTTTCTTGCCATCTAGACGAATCGCCAAAATACAGGTAACACGTGCACTATCGTAACCGGTAGAAGGAACGTAAATTGACGAAGAAGCCTTGTGGTGAACTGTCGTTTGAGCTCCTTGGCCTAGGAATACCGCGGTTTCATCCATAGCAATCATGTTGGAGAGTTGGTATTTCGAAAAATCGATGCCATCAACAAAAAGCTTAAACGCAAGTGCACGCTTAACAACTTCATTGTCTTCCAGCTTAAACAATGTTGTTGATCTCCTTAGAGACAGTTCATATCGTTTAAGGAAGTTGCCCAACCAGTGTGACGATGCTTTAAATTCTTCTGTGGATATATCAAATTCAATTGCTGTTTCAAGGGCAAATTTTTTAATATCAGCCCTGCGCACAACTAAAAACATTGCTCTCCTGCCTGCAATCCATTCCCAGATGCAATCTTCCAACTCAGAAAATAACGTCTGCCGACCTGATCCAACTCTGCGTTTTTTCTCATTTCCTTGGTCCACCAGTTGACACAGGTAATCGTAGTCTGCACGCCATTTACGAACCATACGGAGATCCAGCATCTTCTCTTTACAGAATGCTACAAGATTTACACCCCTGGAGTCTTCCGAGATTCCTTTTATGTACTCGAAGGAATAGCTCTTTCGTTTTGTACTCATTTTAACTGGGGTTAAAATTATTCACTTTATTTTTAAATAAAATTACGTATGAGGAAATAATCAGATTTACAATACAGAAATGAATGAACGTTGTATATCTGCACTGTCACTCAATGTAGACTGCTGCCTTATGTTGTATTTTTAAGATAAATTCCAAGAATTAATTTGAAACGAACTGTAGAGGTAAACAATTAATTTCTCGAAATATTTTGTTTCAAACATTTCTCTGAAATACGAGTATTAGGAAAGCGAAACATATTATTACTTATACTTAATAAATCAACAACATTTTTTAACGAATTCTTTTTGTCTCATTATTTTAAAAAGTTCCGAAAATCACGATAGGGCTTATTTTCGGAGGATGTCTTATTTTACAAAAAGTTCCGAAAATCATGATAGGGCTTATTTTCGGAGGATATCTTATTTTCAGAAAAAGACGGTATTATCAGAGAAATTCACTTAAAACGCTAAAGTATTAAATTTAAATTACTTTCAAATTATGTATATTACGTCTGGTAATTGTGGCAAACCACTCGTGAGCTATCTGTCTAAGGGAAGTGATGATTTTGTGGAGGACCTTCTAACGGAGATTGTCTCGTATCCACGTTACACATGGGAAAACCTCAACAACGCCCTTGCCGCAGCCTATTTTCTTAGAATCAAACCGATACCAATCTACCAGTGTTCAGTGACTTTACAGCTTTGTCCCTGTCTGACTCAGACACATAGTACTTACAAGATGTGACATGAGCTTAAATTTTTACTCGTATTTACCAGTGAAAATATATTCATATTCTGTTTCGTTAAGAATTTAAACGGAATTTGTTATTTCTGAATTACTACATTCAGTAGTCAGTCAGCTAGCTACTGAGAGAATTATCATATGCTCTGCGTTCATATCCACTAATTTAAAATTTGATTTCACTGAATTTTCTGAATACCAAATTTCTGTTAAACTATAAATTTACGAGGAAATTTATTTACTCATTAGCACAGCTCTATAAGCTATTCTAAGAACGTGACAAATGATAAATAGTCATGGATAAACTACAGGCAACCATCCCAATATTATTTTTTTAAAGGAAACTTACACTCCAATAAGAATACATAGTAATATTAATATTACACTATCTATAGCTTCCTTTCTACTTCCTTGTAACTTGAATTTCACCCGTTCTTATTGTTGTCTGTGTTACGACTTAGCCCGGAAATCATCCATAAATAATAAGATAAAGTGAATGTTCCAGCTGACTCAGCGAAATCTTAAGACTGAATGTCAGTTCACTTTTGCTTCACAGTAATTAGTCGGTTGTTGTATTAGGCTCCCATAAAGTTCGCCAGGTAGAAGGGAAGGACTCGGCGTGACTTTTGCAAGGGTTTGTCTTTTTAGCAATACGAAAGCAATCATTTTCTGGACGAATCTTTTTTAATAATTAGAGGAGCTCTTTTCTGAACGCACTGAGAAAGGGGAAATTACGCGAAATACTTTCAAGAGTTTCAAAACCTGGCCTTAAAAAACTAAGGGGAGAAATACGCAAGGAAATATAGTAATTAATTTCCTGAGTATTTCGTTGGTGTGGTCTCATCAGTTACAGCCACTACACGGGTTGCTCAAAGATCTATGTGACGTAACTCATTTTTGAATAATTTCAACAGTTTTACTTCTTCATCAGTTTGCATATTTAGAGTTGTAGATATTATAACGCTAAATGAACCTCAAAAAGAGATAATATTCATAACTTCCAAGACTTAATTTACATCATTTTGATGTAATTTCAGAAATAGGTATGCGGTGATATTTTTAAGAATGAATTTACAATTAACCTGTAAGCTAAATTTTACACGTGCATCCATCGAAACTCAATTTAGATTTTGTGGGATTCGTTGATATTAATGCCATACTTGTTCAAGGGAAAATGTTACAACGGAAAATGCCCCAAGAAAACTAGCAATAAATTATGTACACGAGCAATGCGTTTTAACTAGCGTTCATTTAAATGCATTGTTTTTTCTCTTCAAACGTCTACCAAACTCTTTACTTTCAATATAGGCATTGTCAACAATACATTTTTAAAGTTATTACTATTTCTATCCTTTTTTATTGAAATAACTAACCAGTTTTTTTATTTCAATATTTAAAAAAACACGTATTACAATAATTGAAGTAAGCTAATTGCTAAATTGTGTTTTATAATTGATTAGAGAGTATATTTTTGTACAGAAAATTCTTTGGCACCTCTATGCGCGAACAGCGGTCAGGTCCTTAAATCCACTGAATGCTGGGAGTTCCACCCGGGATCGATCCTAGGCGGACGTGCCGGCTATATGGCTGATTTTCGTGCTTTCACAATGCTTAACGAGACTACAAGATGATTTTCCTTCGACAGACCTCCATGAACATATCCCTCTGTTTAGACAGAGAACCCTCGTGTGCTTGCCGTTTTCAAACAAGCTTGATGCGTGGGGTATTATAACAGAAAATATCCTAGAGCTTTTTGGAGGGCTATGAAGGATTTTTTCAAACTTCAAATGCTAATTCACTTTAATACATTTTCATTACGTATTATTACATACATATTTTCTTGAAATAAAATAATAAGCTTAAAATTAAGCTTTTAAAGTAGAGAGTTCTTAAAAATTTGTTTTGTTGATTTTTTAGGTCCGGAACCAATATTCTTTTCTTCTTTAGATACAATAGACAATATTCTTTCTTCCATAGATGTACAATACAATATTCTTTCTTCCATAGATGTACAATACAATATTCTTTCTTCCATAGGTTCTTTTTCAACACAAATTTTGTACACATATTCTCTAGGAACATAACTGTATGAATACATAATTAAGCGTATAATGTGTAAATACAGAATTAGGCGTATAACATGCAAATACAGAATGAGGCGTAATATATCAAAATAGATTACATTTCCAAGGATTGAGAAAGACTGAATACGCTATCGACACGCAGAGCAAAGATAACAAACTCAGCTCTAAATGCAGGATTCAAATAGTACTTACCAATCTCAGTCGGTCAAAAGGTTAGATGAAGCGTGAAAAGCTCCGCTGAGAGGTCATCTTCCCTACCCTATTCCTCAAGACATCTTTCCAAGGTTCAGTAGTGCATATGACAATAGAAAACAGAACTCAGTAATTTGAACTCATTATTGAAATCACCGAGCTCAGTTTTCTATTGTCGTCTATCCAAAAGAGAAGTGCTATAATCTAATCTGGATGCATTTATCGACAGTAACAGAATTGTAATGCTTTTTCAATGCTCATTTAAACACAGCTGATGTAGTGGTGAATGAATTCGGCTTTTATTAACAGAACTGCAATTGTATTTTGTTTGAAATAAAAAACAGAAATAAGACAATACAGTTCTTCAACGTAACATGCGAAACGGTAACGCGAATCTTCCGTAGGACAACACATACCAAACAGTTTTCAACAGAAAGACACATGCACCAATATTCCTATTATATTACAGTTAAATTAAATGTGTTGCTCATATGCCATATAATAATTTCCTTGCTTTCGAAGTAAGTATTGTCAGCAAAAAGGTTTTTAAAGTGTGTCATTCTACTTCTTTCTTCGTTTATTGAAATACTTAACCTAAAATATATAATTTCTATGTTTAGAAATATTTTACCACAGTAGCAATGAGCTGATGGCAAAAGTATATTTAATGACTTGAAATGTCAAGGTGACGTATAAAACTTCTAAAGGAATGTTTTGGCACGTGTTGTTCTAAAACAGGACAAAAAAATCTAGTAATACTTCCAACTGCCAATAGAGCAAATTATAGATTGCTTAATTAGTAAAAAAGCAAATTTAGAGTGGCGTAAATTTTGAATAAGTTTTATCAAAAAGCTACGCCAGTCTGATGTTGCTTTTATGCTTAATTTTAAATTTTACATTTTCTTTTTCAACAGGACACAGATGTTGAAAGAATAGAAATGCTACAAATTAGTTAAAAAATAGAGTTATTGTGTTTATTAAAATCACTTCAAAAATGATACATATAATTTTTTATTATTTGCAAAGCGAAATTTAAAGAAACAGAAATTAAATTTCAGAAAATACTGTTCAGCAGTCTGTGTTTAATTATTTAAATATTATCAGCAAAGTGTTTCGGCATTTTAAAATTTAAAACAAAAATTTTAAATAGACACAAAATTTAACAAAATCGATGTAAAAAACACAGACACTGACTAAAAATTTAAATACAAGGGCCGAGCAGGTAAAAACGCTGAACATTGGTAGTTCCGACCTGGGTTCGATTCCATGTGAACGGGCTGCCTGCATGGTCGTTTCCGTGATTTTCCTCATGTGTAACATGTATACGAGTCAGTTGCCCTTAAAAATCCCTCAGCGAAGGGATACTTTCCCTTAGGCTGATAGATCTTGCGTGCTTTGCCATATTTAAATAAGCCATATCAAACCAAACCAAAATTTAAATGCGAGACTTGCTCTGTACGTACACGTGTCTCTACAAATTAAGTTATTTGGAGTGAAAAACCTACTCCAGCTGTTGCTGTTGTCTTGTATTTTATGAAAGAATGATTGCCACAGCCTCAAGGAGGTTGGAATTCTACTTCCACCCAATTTTGAAATAGAGCACACCGGAAGCGGTACTCCCACCCCTCTCCCTTACCATCAAACCACACAAGAGGACTTTCGGCTCATCATATATTCAGTGTGTTCCCATGCCGCAAAGACAGTATACATTTGCAAATATGCTTGCCTTCTTCGGGATTCGAATGTGGGCCCTTCGCATTCGAATCCCGAAGAAGTGTTGTAGATGGTACTACTAGCACCATCTACTGTATATTCAGCATCTCCTTACGATTGCCGCTCTTGTATTTGCTCTTGCTTTTAACGATGGTCGCCTACGTATGAATAAAATCTGATCAACTTCCTAAAGTTTTTCACATTCTCAAATGTATGACTCCAATTTCCTTGCTACTTAATACAAACTACTAACAGTGGCAACAATGCCCAACAGCTGCTCCATAATGGCTATTGCCTAATTTTTTATTGCTCATTGTGCAACAAATTCGCATACTCTGCTAGGTCTATTACCAAAGATTCCAATTCCTCAAACAACTAACTCTTCTATCTTAATTGTAGCAGCTGGTGCAAGAGTTTTCTCCACAGTTTTAACGTCGTCAAAATTTATAAAAACCGATTGATGCACTTCTATCATTTTAAAAAATTATTCGCTAAACACTGGTTATTTGTCCTGGGTTCAATTCCAGGCGAACACGCTGCCTGCATAAGCATTTTCATGGTTTTCCCCAAGCGTAACGTAAATAGGAGCCAATTTTCCTCAGAAAGCCTTCCACGAAGGCCTCTCTCTCTTTAGGCAGATAGGTCTCATGTGCTTTACTGTAATCAAATAAACAAAAAAACCCAAATCAAAATTAATCCTTTGTCTGATAAAGAAACGAACATTATAAACACTAATATCATATGCTAATGAGGTTAAATTCTTTAAAACAATGCACATGCACATTATAAACACTACTATCATACGCTTATGAGGTTAAATTGTTCATCCGCAATTAACTCTCAAGAAGCTTGACAGTTATGCTTCATATAAATATATTACTAGTTATACTGTATGCATATGACATGCCGGTTTTTACACTGTACGTATGGTGATATACTGGCGATATCTCGAATTAATTTATTATTATTGTTGTTGTTGTAAAAATCTACTCGCTCCGTTGGTATAGAATCTGTGTTTAGTTTTTGGAAATTAAATAAAGGAGTCAAATCTACCGATTCGGAAAATGCTCTACCACTATAATATTTGATGCTAAATGCATACATAATTGTTTCACATTAAACCTTCGAAGACGTCTTCATAACTTCGAAGCTCAATATTCTACTGTATTTTGTTTAATATGAAAGTTTAAATTTTTCATTGCCTCTTTAGTTTGTTATCTGCTTACTGTGTTACGGAGACATTTCTATTCTGCACTATTACACCACTCATAAATTTTGATTACATGCATAATTTACATTACAAGGCCCCATGTGCAATCTTGTCTCCGAAATACTGAATGCAACCTGAAGTCAGACGTATTCAAACACTGCGTGTTGATAAATGCTGCACATAACCTTGAAAGTAACAATTATCAGGGTTTTATTTTCAGTGGTACAAAGCGTGGAATTTAAAAGCTTTATTGACAAAATTGGTCGATCTTATGCTATACCTAGAGTGAAAACATTTATGCATACCATGTAAACTTGATTTAATTAAAAAAGCATAAAGGTGAATCATTACCTGTTTATTGAATAGATAATTAACAGTTGTCAAATATAAAGACGTCTGAAACTGTAAGTAATCCAACGTTACATTTGTCATCAGCTTCTTACGCCCTGAAAAATTAAAAGGCAGATATTATAAAATTCAAATTAAGTTTTCAATGATACATCATTTCTAAACATTTTTGGAAACAAATATTACATTATTTATTAACATATACAGAGAACTTTCATTACATCCCCTAGAAAATCACCTCTAAAAACGACAAGCATTTTTAGAACAGAAATTAGCATCAGCAATGATCGTCATCTAAGGCGGCTACAGAGATCATAATCAGCCGGAACCACGAGTGAAAGTTTTAGCTGGGGTTCACTCTAATTCTTTATATGTGATGATTCAAATAGTTGTTTTCCCTTCCTTGCATGAAGTAAATGAAATATTACAATTGCAGAAAAATTTCGGATATGGTATTTCATCGAAAATAGACATTTTGATTTTTTGGGGGGTGGTGTATATACTGTACGGACAGAAAAAAAGGACTTTTTGTTTTCAAACCAGATAGTAAAATGGAATAAAAATGGAATTTTAATCCATTTTAAAAGATTACACAGCTTAATATAAAGTTTCGTACTTGCAGCATTAAATAGAAGTATTTTAATTTTTACGTTTATTCACAAACATGATTAAGATGTGGGTATTATAGTATTTTTACCTTTTCATATAACGCATATTTAAATTACCCTACGTAAATCTTTACGCACGTATTTTAGTTTAAGTAAAATTTTAATTACCTTACGTACACATTATCTCATGAAAATCAAGTATTTCCAATAACATTCAGCATTATAGATTGCAGAGTCATTAGGTTATTTCGAAGCAGGAGACATGAAAAATGAGCAATGTCCTCGCCAGACGAATGAGCAATGTCTCGAAGACGCGTCGAGTGTGCTGACCATTATACCACGAAAGCATGCTACGAAGGCGGGAGAAATACCTTATATAGTCCCCCTTCTAAAAGGCAACTGGGGATTAGGGGAGCCGATCGCCAAATCCTGGCGGTGGAGAAGTATCATGACCACCTTTTTTAGTGCGGGCGCTGCTATCGGTAGATTAGGGTTTTTTGTTTTTTTGCAAACAGGAGTCATGAAAAATGAGGAGTGCCCTCGCCGGGACTCGAACCTCGGACCTCTTGAATACGCTCCGAGTGGGCTGACTATTACACCACGAAGGCATGCTAAGAAGTGGGGAGAAATACCTTATAAGATAATAAAATACTGATATCGGATGCAGCAGATAATTGCTACAAACGAATAAGAGTGAAAGATCCTATTTTTAGCGAAATGTAAGAAATTCGTTACTTTAGCCAATTCTGCCCCCCGTTTTGAATTTATGGACCAAAGTAATTATTTTCAGCTTCTAAGCATGCGGTTCGAATTATCATTGCACGGCGCATTTACGTTAATAAATACAAAGAAAAATTTCGATATTAAAATAACATAATTTGGTCAAACAATTCTGGACACGAAGATATTAGATACATTTAATGTGTTTGGTGTCAAAACACAGCAAATTAATTCTTGGAGTTCCCCGCTCCTTGAAGCTTCTTTCCTTCGCAAATAATAGTATTTGGACATAACTGCGTTGTAGGCAATTACATACTCCATCACCTCCAATAAGTATTGATTCAGACTACTATTTCGAGAAAGAAAATAAGTTATGTAAGCGGCCATTTAATATACCCGTGCCACAGTGGGATAAGATGGATTACTGATTTTCTAGTAGTTCTTATATTAAAATTAAGTACACATAGTTTCTTCATAACGTAAAGCATTAAACTAAAAACATGGAACTTTTTTTAAGAATTCTTTCTTTTTACTGCAAATACCACACAAAGACTAGAAAAAATTATAAATCCAAACGCGAAAGTAGTTATACAATTATACAATTATATAATATTTTGTAGCCGGTGCTGATTCAAATTTAATAACGTTTTGTCAAATTTTGAACTTCTAATGCGTTACTTATTAGTCACCCAGTGACTAAAACTCAAGTATACTAGTGTTCATATCAGCTATCGCTGATTCTCATTCCAGATTTACTTTTCTAAAATTTAAGGTATTTTCTCCCTCCTTCCAGCATGTTTTTGTGGTGCTTACCGTTACCGTGTAACGGTAATACACTCGGCACGTATTCGAGAGGTCCAGGTTCGAGTCCCGGTGAGGGCACTGCTAATTTTTCATATACACCTCCTTCAAAATAATCTAATGACTCTAAGATCTGAGGATCTTTTAGTGTAACTGGTACGAGCCAGTTTTGCTCAGGAAATCCTTCATGAATGCACTCCTCTTCTTAAGCAAATAATTCTCGAATACTTTGATGTAATTCAATAATCCATTTCTATGTTGGTCACAAATTCTTTGTCAAATACATTCCTGATTAATAAGTGCAGTTTTGATATAAAATGGATAAAAGTAGTTCAGATAACTTGGATTCTTAATATTAATGTTATACTGAACATAGCATAAGCCAATAAGTATCTCCTAAGAGAAGTAAGAATATGTTTTTTTCATTTAAATAATTATTACGGAAAATATATTTACAAATAACTTGAATTTATTTACTTTATTATGAATTATGAAAAACATGAATTTATTTACTGAACTGATAAATAATTTGCTTATAAATAATAATTTAAAATAATAACTTATAAATAGAGTATGCAAGTTTTCGCGCTTTAAATATTTTAATTGGTGGTAACTGTGTATTAAAATGTTCACCTAAACAATAAAGAAGCATAATCTGTTTTAATTTTCTTTCATATATGTCTTATATAAGTACATTAATTTAAATATCTACGCTATAAAATAGTCCTATAGATTTATTAAAATATTTTTAAAAATTTGAATTCGTACTTCAAATTTAGAGTAAGAAATTTTATGCCAGTATTTACTTTCCAGTTTAATAAAATTAAGAGATAACGGATTTTCTAATTCGGAAATATCTCGCTTGGCGACGTTCTGCAAATATTAGACTTTTTAATATCTTGTCGATATCTCAAATGAAAATCTTAAAACTTTTATTCCCTTCTCCACCATTATCATGCATAAAAATGTGCGGTTGAAGTTCAAACTGAGAAGTAGCCGCGTTTAAAAGTAAACCGACTGCATACACTGATAAACAGTCTTCCGAGATTTTTCTGAACTATTTTTAATGACCTTTTTCGAATATTTTCTCACACTGTCCCCAACACCAAGGGTATGATTTGGAAAAAAAATGAGAAATTTTTTCTATCTTGTGGATATTCCTAAGATGCCTTCCGCGGAAGAATTTGGAAACTGCAAACGTATCTGCAACATTATAAATAATATACACAAAGAATCCAAAATTTATGAATAATGCTTATGAAACTGTTCAGCACAACATATTATCTCACTTTCATATTAATACAAAACGCTCTTATCTATGGACACTGAATGCATAAACTTTTCAAGTAAATTCATTAAAAAAAAACTAGAAAATGCAGCGCGCAAAATACTGAATATGAATCTCTGACATAGATTATACCCCTTTTGCATTGAGTTCAAATATTTCGATTTAGCATATTGAATAGTTACACAAACTCCCAAAAGATGTAATCAAAGCAAAAGATGTCTGAAACTCTCATCGCCCCACAGGAAATCTATTTAAGGGGAAACTCTTTTTGTCACTTTTGCGGAGCAACCATTGTTATTTGAAAAATATATCATTAATCTCAGATTCTGTTGACTCAAAATTGCTTTAAGCAGTACAACAGTTATATTTGTGTTTAAATGTTTCCCTTTATTTCCCTCTCAGTTATTTTACCGTTACCTATGGATCATAAATTCTACGTAAACTTTTCTCGTTGTTGAAGACAGTTTATTTGCGTTTCGGAAATTTTCTAATAAAAATTGATTAAGTATTTTGCACTAGAATAACGAGGCAGAAGGAATTTCCTAAATGTATATCAATGATAATATCAGTAATGCTATTTATATCTGTTACCTTGCATTTATCGCTGCATTTCATCGTGAATAAATACACCCCCGGGCATCCAATATTTTTTGTCAAGATCGTAAAGATATAAATATATTTTAATGCGACATCCGGTGATTCATTTTCAAAATGTTTTGAAAGAATCATTAGTTAAAACAGAGTGTTTTAACTACTTCACTATTTAAAGCAGATAATACGAATTCCAACAGAAAAGAGTAAAACAACCGAATTTTGCCACTGATTTTCATTTTCTATAATGAATTTGATATTTCAGATTATACCAAAGCGTAATACTGGACATTACATCTGAGAAAAGCAAGAGAAATCTCATTGAACACCTCGAAGAATAGAATCAGAGGCGAAACGGGCTTTAAACAAAAGTAAACTTAGGATATGCGCCTAAACTTAGCAGCACCTCACTTTGTGAGAGAAGGTACGTTTTTATCGCTAATCGTATACTCACTTGCTGAATTTATAGCAATCTAAAAGATGGAGGTCCCTCAGGGGGAATCAAATATGCAGGAAATCTTGAGAAAAATAAATTCCCATTTTGAAATGTTGCCTCATCCCCACGATTATTTATGGACTCAACCGATTTGTTCGTACAGGCCTTAAATGAATAAGAGCCAGAAGAAGGAAGCACTTGACGTCATTGCGAAGCTTAGTATTCAAAACCTTTTTTTTATCTTCCACATAATAGTAATATATAAACATTTTACTTTTTCATTTCATTTAGCTTTAATGATTAATTATTTATTATTTATTTATTATTTTATTTATTTAGTTCTTCACATGGTTCCTAATGGCCTTCCATAGGGTTCCAGCATTTCTAATTTCAGAAATCAGCTACGAATTATATTAATTCCAAGGTCATGGATTGCAACTAACTTTTCATCGAAAATTTCATTTTGATATTCATACTTTTATAATCTTTAGACTGAAGCGTAAGGAAACAGCATAAGTTTCATCACAGAACTAAAATAAATTTTACCCTTCAAACAGCCTTATCTTACTTAGTACTTCCGAAATACCTATTTGGTTAAAATCGAGATTTCTCTTTTTAATTAGTTGTTTAATAAAATAAATATCCAAACTTTATTTTCTATTAAAGAACTATCACTTGAAAAATGCTTTTGAAATAATTTCAACGAATTATTTACTTATACACGTAAAATAAAAATATTTCAATAAAACTGCGTGTAGTTTTGTTTGCCGATTTCACCCCCCACTTTCAAACCAGTAGCAGTATTTTTTGATTAAAATGCCACAAAGCGATGATGTGTGTAGGCCTTCAGTCATAGTAGATTTGAGATGGCGCAATTTCACGGTGTTATGGTATAAAATCTCCTACATCCTCATAGCTTCACTCCCTGCTCTTAAGCGTAAGTGGCAAGGAGAAATCAGCTGTTGTATCCCAGACGTATTAGTCGATACAAATAATGTAACATGGTTTCGCAAAGTGACGATTATCTGACAACAAAATTGAGGGTGAAGACAAATGAATCGAAACCCGCACATCCGATAAAAATTGGACGCATTGTCGTTAACGCGATTCGGAAATAAAACGTTGAGTAGAGAAAACTAAAACGGAACTCAAATTACTACCGAGAGGATGCAAAGGAAAAATAAAAAAGGAAGAGAGAACTTGTAATACGATTACAGAAAGTGGTATCACGTACGTCCTCCTCTTACAGAGAGGATGGAAGAAAAACGAAAGCTAAGTCGATGTTACCGAAAACATTAGACGTAAGATGGGAAAAGATAGATCATGTAAAACCTCCATCTTTTGACCTGGCCTATGGCCCAAGTTGAGGAACATTAACGTTGAGTTGGCGAAACTCCAGAAACTTCTGCGGAATTTTTCGTGTGGCTGCGCTACAAAGGAAGTTTTCCCGCGCATTTTAGCCCGAAGACGTTATTAGCTGTTTCTGTGACAATGACGAAAAAATTGCACCGAAGGAAAGGGAGAGAATTAATATCTTTTTACGACTCGAGATGTTAAACTCGTATACGAGTAAAAAAAGAACTCCGATTATTACGCACTAGTAAATGAAGTGAATGCCGTTTTTGTCCAGTGAATGAAAATGCTTCGTCGTAAAATACAGACACAATGCCTGGACCTCCAATGTTCTTTCTTATTTTATATGATGCAAAATATTCATGTGGTCATCCCTGCCGTATTCTATTCGAATGTGTTTTATTGATTATGTATTTTATGGATGTCTCGTGTTGATCCATTACTGCAATAATTCTTTTATTATGATCTCGCATTCAGTGTACAATACATCAAATGATTCAAATGAATAGAGTATTGCTTTGAACTAGACGACTGCGTATGTAAGAAGATGGTGCATTTTTTGTAAAGAGAAAGAAGGCCTAGTGCTTATGTCTACAAATATGAGTTTGTTGTACTAAAACTAACAGAAGCATAAATAAATGATCTACATACCTTACCCTGAAGCGAAATTAATTAACGTAAAGTAAAAATTAGGATAATTACGAATAAGTTATATAAATGTAACATGTTTCAAAATGCGAAATGTGATTATTTTATTAACGATTAATTTTCTGTTCATGAACTGAATGCTTTTTGCACTTAATGCACCTAGTCGAAGATATAAATTATAATTATATATGACATTTCAATATTAAAAAAGACATTGTTGTAGAATCTAACTAACTATTCAATGAATTCAAAAATTAAGCAAAATTCAAACTTCGATTTTTAGACTATTTTTAATTTTACTTATTTGTTTCTCAATCTTAATTTTACTTTTTATGATGATGTAAGGTTTATCCTAATTTTACAACAGTTGTTTCAAGTTTATGCACTTTCCTATCCCTTCTAGCTTCAGCTTACAGTTTCCTACCAGAATGTATTTTCAGAAACGGGGTTAATGCAAATGAGTAAGAGTAGTGTTTAAGTCGATGTTTCAGTGACTTCCTTAGAGAGCCCGAGTTCCTGGCTTGCGCGCGTTTGCCTTTGGCTACGTCTTTCTCTAAGCTATTACTACGCTCGGCCGTACTTTAGGCCCTTGACAGCTTCGCCGACTTAATTGAGATTTAGGGGCCAACTACTTGGAATCTTGACAGCTTCGGCTATATTTTTTAGTTAAACATTAGTTAAGTTTAAATTCTTATTAACTTAAGTTCAAGCCCAAGTGGAGGCTTTGCTGTACGCTCTGGGACAGGAGCAGACTGTGTTCAGCCTTATTTTGAGAAATAAAGGGTAGTTAACCTTTCTTGAGTTTTACGTCTTTGTTCACACACTCTAGCGGTTATTCGCTTACCAGTGTTTGGGGGTTTCAAGGATTGAACGTGAAATAAGAAGGTGAAACCCCACAATATGAAAAAACTCTTGATTTGGTCTTATAATGCATCACATCAAAGTTCAGTTCTTGAGGCGTTTATAACAACACTTCACATTTCAGTTTAACGCATATTAATGGAATTAGAAAATCCTTTAGATATAAAGAAGGGTATCTAGAAACCAAACAAAAAACAGTTACCTCGCATAAAGTGGAAATGTAATTATCTAAAACCTTTCAAAGCCTTTTTATTTTTATATTTTGTGTCAATTAAAAATATTTTTGGCAACTTTTTAAATATGCTTAAATTCGTAAACTAATCAGCAGTATCGTTCGGATTTTTACCTTGACCAAAATAAATTACAACCTAATATGATGTGATGTTAGATTTAATTTGCAGCTGCTAAATTTCAGATTTTTAATGCGTCAGCGTATCCTAAAGCAGTAATGTCTTCCTACATGATTTAAGTTGAAGGATGAAGGATTAATGAGTACACACAATTTTATACAGTAAATAAAAATTAATGAGTTTTTATGCTTACTTTTAGAAAAGCCAAATAAGTATAACTTACTTTTAGTGTATTTTTTAAAATATGAATCCAACTTTTTAAGGATATATTAACTACTTTTTTAAAGATAGCAATTTTTTAAGGTTAAGAGAAAAATATATTAAGGGCATTTGCCATTTTTCTTAAGACACTGTTAGTTATTTTTTAAGTAACTTATTGAGTAAAGGTTTAGACTTGTTTGTTTAGTTTATTAAAACAAGGCATGCAAGGGCTAAGTGAGAAATACTTTTAGAAAAGTTTTTAAGAAAAATTGGTTCCTATTCATGATATTCCTAGAGAAAACAAAAAATGTCCATACAAATAGCACGCCCATGGCCGAACTATTAAATGTTACCTTTCTGATTCACGAGGCTACAGGCAGGCAAAAGTCTTAACTATTAATGCTATTAAGTTCTAATGCATCTAAAGTACTGAAAAAGCAAATGCTTCCGTGAAAAGTAATAATGTTCAATAAAGAGAAATAAACAAATAAATTGAAATTTTGATATACTGTTTAAAATTTTTCTATGTTTACACGGAATACAAGTTATCGGTTCACATATTAAAAACACTTTACACTATATATTTTGTTGGAGCTAAACATATAATAAGTAAAAAATAAAATTGAAAATTTGAATGTGAAGATGTATAAGATCAGTCAGTTTTCTAATTTTTACTCTTGATTGGAATTTTATTAAACAACCTATGAACATATACTTATTTAACACATATTTTATATATTAATTACTTAAGAATGAATTAATTATCTCCCTTTTTTAGGTTGGATTAGGGTTGGATTATATGAATTTGAAAATGACAACGTATGAATTATGGTAGTGTACAAGAGTTATCTGCACAAGTACGGATACCTTTGTGGAAAGCCTTTTGAGGGAAACTGCCTAGCATTTACACTACCATATTTGGAGAATCGCAAAGCCTTCCGTGGAACCAGCCTATTTGTCAGTACCTGAAAAAGTTACAGGAAATACAGTGCTCTTGGAGATTAACAAAATGGCGAAACAAAATACGCAAGGTTACGCCTTACTATTAGTTAAAATCCTACGTAGAAAAATTCATGTTCAAGCATCACGTCGATCGTGATTACATGTTTGACGCGGCCGTCAGAAAAGTTAGGTTTAAAATTGCATTACCGGTATACGTTTTTACACAAGCTATTTATTTTTAAAAATTTGCTTACAAAATTTAATTGAATAAAATAATAGACACGAGTTTCTACTCAGTTGGTTTTGCATGCAAATATTAAATATACTGCGTATTGTTAACATTGAATAACTTGTTTATGTGTACGATGAATTACATATAAACAAGATATATAAGACAGATATATAAGGATTTTTTCTCCAGTCTTCTTAGCATACCTTCATAGTGTAATGACCAGCACACTCGGCGCGTGTTCGAGAGGTCTGAGGTTCGAGTCCCGGCGAGGGCATTACTCATTTTTCATGTCTCCTGCTTCGAAATAACCTAATGACGCTACAAGTTCTTTGTAACGTTTTGCCTAGCCATTGGAAATAAAAAGAAAAAAAAAGTTACATGACAAAGTTACCGATCACCCACGATAACGGCCTGATGATCACTCAGCGTCAGCCCACATGTTGTTCGGTACGGCGGTGCAGTAAATTTAAACAATTTTTTTTTATTTTGTTAAAATAAAATTCTAACCCGTCGGTACACATCGAAGTATCTACCAATAATTGCAATCAACTCATAGTTTAGTAGTGTAAAAAAGTGAAGTAAATTGAAATATTTTTAACAAAATGGAAATGTACCTTCGATGATAAGCGAAAATCGCCGGTGAAATTGGTGTTGTCACTGACCAATGCGCGACAGTTCAAGCAATATTTGAGATAGCAAGTGTAAGCAACTACGTAGTATGTAGTGTAAGCAGTATTTGTCTATACACGTGTAAGTAAATATGCGATAATGTAACACACAAAAATTTTTTAATTAGATCAGATTATTTGGATTACGGTGAAGCAGATGAATGCTGTCTGCCTTAGGGAAAGGAGCTTTCATAGGGAAATTAAAGAAAAATGGGCTGGTATTGATCGTGGGGAAACCAGGAAAACTCTTATGGAGCCAGTCCATTCATACAGAGTCCAATCCAGGTGAGCCCACTGTTGAAGTACGTTAAGAAAAGCGAATAATAATAATAATGTATAATTTTGTTAATAAGTTCTGGCAACAGTGAGTATTTGCAGTTATTAAGAGATCGCGTTTCGCGATGCAATTGTTTTTAGTTAATAATTCCATTTAAAACTTACTATTTTTTGCTTTTCTATTTGTTTTATTTTTTAGTTCTAAAAACACATTTTTACCCACCAGCGACCAAGTGATAAAATCACTGAACACTGGTAATTCGGTCCAGGGATCGAATATCGATGAACGGGCTGGCTGCACGAAACGTCTCGTGGTTTCCCGCAATACATAGAGCCAGGTCCTCTTAGAAAGTCTTCTACGAAATTATCCCTTCCCTTAGGCAGATAGCCCTCGAGTGCTTTGCATTAATCAAATGAAAAATGTGTTAGTTCTTATCTGAGATAAAATAATAAGATGCAAATAAAGGCCTTACTACCTTAACGGTATTTTATTGAACTACAGATAATACTACTAATACTAAATAATACTATTAACTATACTAAAAAATACTATTAACACCCAAATCCTTTATTTTTCAACTCTAGTGGTGAAACTAATTTTCTCTTGAAACAAAATATTGAATTCTAAAAAGAAATCCAATATGAATATTATTGCCACAAAAACATAATCCAACGATTAGCAAAATAAGCAATTATAGTTATTAAAATATTTGTGAGCTACTTTTAAATTAATTATTTACATTTTATACTGTTACATTTATGCCGTTACGAATGAAACCAGGATGAACTACCAGTGTTCAGTGATCTTACCGCTCGGTCGCTGCGGGCGCCCGAAAATTAAAAAAAAGACTCGTCGTAAGGTAATCAACAACAACAATTTTTAAATTAAAATAATTTTCTTTCAATTATTGATCTAATAATTGCTTCCCTTGATTACCATTACAACAATTTGAATCCTAAAATCTTATAATGCCACTTACGTTCAAGATAGAAGTAGATTTGCTTATGTCATTATCTAAAAACTCGAAATTTAACATGTCTGAAAAATTTTAAAAGTCTTAACATTTACGATGTTTTTACTTTCAACTAAATTTCTTTCAGAACATTTCTATCATAAAAATGCATTTACAGTTTGGTGCTTTAATAAAAACTATTTATGATGCTTTTCTCTAGCATAATATGAAATAAGCGACGAAAAGAGAAAAAAATAAGTTAGTTGGGGTTGTAAAATACGAATTTATGTTTTTGATGTGAATGTCAATCTTATAAATTCTGTTCTCAGGCCAAAATACGTTTTCCTTAGAAATAAAATTTTGAATTGAGAGGTTATAGTCCGTTCTCATAGAATTTACGGTCTGAGATGTTTCCTGAAATAAAATTTAACGCACTCCTAAACATTGTAAGACATAAAAATATTGTAACCTGACGGATGATTGAAAAGTATAAGTTATGCGTCATTATCCATCTGACTGTATTATTATTTTTCCCTTTTCAAAGAAAAATAATTTAATGTTTAGTGCTGTAGATCGCATTGAAGTTTCAGTTTCCAAATAGAGAGAAAAATAACGAAGGAATAGTTCACACAGATTCACTCGGGTCGATAATGAATGTTCGAAGTACTATGTTAAATAACATTTAGAACACACTACGGTATTAGGACAAGGATGCAAAAGATGAAAACCATAAGAAACGTTTAAAACGTTTTTAGCCCAAAGGGCATTAGCCCACAAGAGCTATTAATACCGTTTTGGTATTTTGCGTTGATTCACTTTTCAAACTGTTGTTACCTAATATTACAGCCCTGTATTACAGTTAAAGAAATTGAATAATGAAGAATCTGCATAAATGTATACATGTTTCTGGCATTGTGATAAAACAATGGTACCCAGAGCCTTCAAATTTTAAATAACGTAATCTTTCACCGAATATGGGCATCTGAAAGCCCTAATTTGGAATTTGTTTTATTAGCTATTTCATATTTTGTCAGATATTAAATAATTTTTGATTAACAAACTCAACGATTTCAAAGCGTGGAATGGCAACACTGTACGAAAAAAAAAACATTTTTATCTGTTATCTCTATCGAGACTGTGTATCGGAAATTCTAAAGATATGCTCATTTTAAAATTATTTTTCGATATTTCTGTTGAATTGAATTTTATGGTTTAAGTGCGAAGAACAGGATATTTAATAAATAAAGGTAACACACAAAACTTTAAGAAAACGTCCCTTTGGGCGTAATGTAAAATCTGAAAGTTTTCAGATTTTGTTATCTTTATATATTGCACAAGACGTTAACCGAAAGATTGGCAAATGACTACCAATTATGATTCAGTACTTAACCAAGAACTTGTTAGTTTCGAATTTACGAAAAAAAAATTTTTCTTACAAACGTTTAAACGAAAAAAAAGCTCATATATATTCGCAGTATTAGGAAGCATGAAAAGTATAGTGCGATTTATAAATATCACTAGTTGTTTGTTTAAGCTGCGTCTCTTGAAGTATAGATATTAAATAGCTATACTTCAAGAGACGCATCTTAATGGACCTGATAATGTCATGACTGTGGACTATGGATAATGAAAAATTAACTGCACTCTGGCCGAAGTCCAAACCCCGGCTCTTCCACTTTTTAACTAGACTTGTTAATATTTGCATCATAAAAGCACGCACGGCTATTGTAATATTTTCTAATATTCTCTTTCTAATGCAAGTGTTGAAGAATCATCCATGATGTTGTAGAGACATTAAGTTATTTCGAAGCAGAAGACATGGAAAATGAGCAACGTCTTCACCGGGACTCGAACCACGGACCTCTGCAATACGCGCCAGCGTGCTGACCACTACACTACGAAGGCTTGCGAAGAAGGCGGACGAAATACCTTATATACTTCCCCTTTTAAAGGTTGACTGGGGTTCAGAGAACCCAATCCCCAAATCTCGGTGGTGGAGTATCCTCATCCACCACTTTTTTAGTTCGAGCGCCAGTGTAGAGACTTTAGGTTATTTCGGAAACAGGAGAGATGAAATAAATGAGCAATGCCCTCTCCGAGACTCGAACCACAGACCTCTCGAAAAGGCGTCTAGCCTGCTGACCACTACACTACGAAACCATGCGAAGAAGGTGGGAAAAATACCTTATAACGTTTTATTTAGGGTGTTAATTTAGACATTATCAGTATTTCCGGAGAGAGAAACAGGAAAAATCCTCTGTGTCCTCGTCAAAATTCGAATCACAGTTCTTTCATTTGCTAGCTGGATATACTAAACACAGCGTTAGCATGCACGGGGGAATGTGGTACTTCCTTACAATATGATTTATATACTCTGCTGAAGGTAGCGAAATTTCAAGATAAAAATATTTTCAGCTATTCTTTGACACAAAAGTAAAACTCAGAAAACGCAAATACATGATCCCAAAATTAAACTGGAAATTTTTAAATTCATTTAGTTCATTTTATGCTCCCGAGGGAGCGTGGATGTTTTGGATTATTGTTTGACATTTAATGCCATTTGTTAAACATAAAGCAATGGTCCGGTGCAGAGCGCGCTTTCTGTGTAAAATCATTTTATAAGAATGATCACTGTGTAACTTTGGACGATTGTTTTAAAAGAGTGGAGATAAGGTGTACAATAACAGATCGCAAACCATACAGGACTTAAAAATAAACTTCAGGCAAATTGCACGAATTCAACCTGACTTGCTTCATTGACTGACGGAAAATTTTCTCTAAAGATGAGAAGATTGCTTACACAAAAATGGCTCTCACTTGAATGGCGTTATTTAAAAAAGAAAAATGCCATCCTTTACTCAACTATACTTAAAAAATTCTTATAATAAATGTTTCATGAAAAAAATTGCGTACTTTTAAAATTTTCCGTTTCACTGGCGGACCTTATCCATCTATAGCTCTACCTGAAGTTCAAGAAGCGACGCATTTTCTGAATTTACTTAAAAAAAAGGGGGGTATGACTATTCTGGAAACATTCTTGTGAAAGGGCTAACTGCATGGATATTTTTCATGGTTTTCTTCCATGTATAACGTAACAAGCCAGTCCTTTTAGAAAATCCTCTACCAAAGCATCCTGCCTCTTAGGCAGGTAATCCTTGTCTGCTTCGCGATATTCAAATAACTTAACCTAACTAGAAATTCGTACCTAAAGGAGTTTCATAAAACATCTACGTTTTAGAAAAGTCTCCCCCAAATCTCCAAGGATCTCTAAGCCTCATGCTACATTTCCTAATCTACTGGTGCGCAACAGGAGCAAAATGTAATCGCCCATTTGCACAGAAAGCAAGAGCTAAGTGTAGAGATATAGCTACAGCTTTAGGGGAAATGATTTGATTCAAGATATCTTTTTAACAGTTAATGATAGTTTCTAAATCAAAAGAAAATCATTTATTATAAATAGGCCTTAGTTAAGAAAGTCTCCTTAACTGGGACCTTAAGACCTTAAACATAGAGGCATTAAAGTGACATTAAAGAGGCATACTGTTAAGCATTGTTTTGACGCCCACAACAACCATTTTCTTGTTTTTATGTAAAGGTATGGAATGGTTTTAGAAACTAAAGCATGATTCGGTGGGCTCCTAATACCTGGAGCTTTAGCCTTGGCTTAATAGGCATAGACTAGAATTTGAACTTGATCATAAGCACTATATCAGTTCAGTATGCGTCATTATAGACGCACCCACACACACATATATATATAGAGAGAGATATGGAAAAAAAGCATAACCGATGAGTATTTAATTTATCATGCTTTAAAATATTCTCACGTAAAAGACCCGGGAAAATTTATTTCATGTAACCAAGAAGTAATGTCACCAGATAGGAAAGGCAGCTTTATTGTAATACCGACAGCTTTAAAATTTTTCCAATATCCTCCCTTCCAAACCGTCTGCGCTCTATCTATTCATAGAAAGATCGGCGGCAAATCAACTCCTTATTGGGTGCTTCTTTAATATCGCCGACTTGGCAGAAAACATAAAATGCAATCAGAAGTTGGGAATTTTCCATGAATGGGGTTCAAATCGCAACTCGATGGCTTTATCAATTGCATTCGAACAAAACTAGTTATGATTGTAAGGGACGAGCTACACATTGAATATTTCAAAATGATTTAAAAATGGTATATGAAGCAGGTTTTTCTTTGAGCAGCAAATAGTACAAAAATGGACTTTAATTAAAATGATTTAACGATCCTAAACAGTGTTCGCAGTGTTTTTTACAGCGTTTTTCATGAATGTTAATCTAAGAATTGTTGAGTAAATAAGAAAGCTTCGATTTAATAGCGACACAATGAATACTTAAATCCTCCGTACACTTTTCGTATTATACTTTGAAAATAGTCTATTTAATGGTTCTTGGTTTTCTGAAAAATCCATCTATTATGAGGCATCATAAAATTAAGCATATTAATACGCATACAATAGAGACAATTCATCGAATATGTATTGCAGATTTTAGATATAAATTCAGTGGTAAATATTGTATGTATAAGTATTCTCTCAAAAGCGTTTCAAAAGGGAACGATTGTCTTCATGCCCTACTCTTTGATTTTTGACATAATAATAACTTTTAATATATGAACATGAGTCTAGAGAATTTTTCTGGAAGAAATGTATTGAAACCAACTTGGAACGTATTTATGCAATAGAGACTTTTAAAGAAAAATACTAGTTTACTTAAGTAGCAAAGTGTATGGCAACAAATGAATTAATCTGAGGTTCAAGTCCCAGCGAACGGGCTGCTGCATGAGTATTGCCATGGTTCTCCCTATGTGTAACTGGATACGAGCCAGTTTCCCTTAAAACGACGTGCACGTATCATCCCTCTTTTGCCACAGAGTGCCTAACGACGGAGCACATATTAAGTGAAAAAGCATTTAATCAAAGTTAAAAATATAATGATACGTCAGTTCTTTAATAGGTTAGTCTCGTGAACCATAAACTAATTCCTTAAAAGAGTCCTCTTTAAATTAATTTAAATCAAGTTTTCTATGATCCGTAATGCCGCGTACTTATTATACGACTAGATTCCAATCTCGGACAACAGGCATGGAAGTTTTCGTGATTTTTCCTATGTGTAACGTGGACACCAGCCAGTTTCCCTTAGAAAGCACGAAGGCATCCTTCCCTTTGAGCAGACATCCTTGGTACTTTCTGGCGAAATTTCTAAACGTTTAAATATTTTATTGTTCTTTTACTGGTACTTAATGCTCACTAAGTCAGCCTTTCCATGAACCGTAGTTTAGTTGACCACGGCAAAGCAAGCGAGGTCTATTTGCCTGAAGAATGAGATGCCTCCGGAGAAGACCTTCTGTGAAAAACTCGCTTATAATTCTCCTTATACATGGTGGAAAACTATGAAAACGACAGTGCAATCACCTCGCTCACCTGGGATCTGAACCCATCTGATTGAAAGCGTTTACAGTTTTTATCCACTCGGCTACCTATGGGTATCCATCTATTTTCAGTCGTGGGGTTATTCACATATTGCATAATCTTCTTTTTTTAAATGTCTTTTTAGAACTAACGTAATAATGACAGCAAAGCCCACTAACATAATGTAAGACCCTTCGTGATTATTTAAATAATTTTCCGGTTTTCATTTACTTCTTACTATTCTAAATGAATTTTCATTCACTTCTTACTACTGTAACAAAGGCTGTAGTTAAAAGAATATTACACTGGTTTTAAATTTAATTCTAAAACAGACGTTTCAAACTTAAAAGATGCATGGCCGATACATTTAGATAAATTTTGTCAATGTACGAACTTCAGAAATATAACAGCATATTATAAAGGAATTAAAAGTGCGTTTAAACATGTTTATTATTCGATTTCAATAGCCTGAGTAAAGTGAAAAGCAAATATAAATATACTTTTGAACATTTACATAAGGTAAAATTATATATTCATATATACTGCACAAAAAAAATTCTAGGTTCATTTACATTCATGAACATGTACATATGTTGTATGCTTTATTTGTCAGACTACCATTCCGGACAACGTACAAACCCAGCTGTCCGCTTATGCCTGCCTGAGCCATTAGTTCTCTACCTTCTTTTCTGACCTTTCACTCAAAAATTGCGATTGCTTCTTTCGTTTTATCTCTCCATATGAAGCTACGACGATCTTTTGACTCTTAAAACTGAATCTCGAATCGTCTGTTAAGAGAATGTTTTTACTCTGAAACAATCTAATGCGATGTTCTTCTGTTTTCAAACAATTCATGTCGATACATTTCGTTCTACATCTGGAAAAGCTCCCTTTGTAGATAAATCAGATTCCTTGTTTTGTTTTAGACGGGTTGCTATAGATAGAAACAAACAGTAATTTTCTTTTGTTGCCTTTTGGGCGACCTTTACGGACACTTTAAGAGTACTGCCAGTTTGAAATCGGTTCCAAAGCCGAGACGTTACACCAAAAAAATTCTCTTCTTGCCTTTGTGATTCCCCTGTTTCGAGGAGACCAGTTGCTCGCCAAGCCAATAATGATTTGTAAATTACTGATATTGAGACATTTTGACTTCTTTCTTCAAAATGAATGCCAGTAAAACATAATATCGCGCGATACAATCAGCATCCTCAATCTACGCTGTATTCTCAAGTTCTGACAATTACGTATTTTTGAGTTAATTTGTGCTGTTTTGCACAAAATATCTTCTTAGTCTTTGAAAAACTAGATACGTATTTAGATTAGATTTTAACCAGACTTTATACATTAGGTGAGCAATAACGTTGCAAAGGTAATCATTTAAAATTTTTTAACAGAGTAAATAACAAATAAGATAAATACATCAAAAGTCTTATGGCAATACTTCATTTATTATTTTCTGTGGATAACAGTTACACCTCATTTGAAAAAGCTATATCTCGATAACTTTCGTAAATCGAAAACAGCTCTTCTTAAATATTTTCGAAAAGAAAAAGAGTAATAAGAGACACATTTTATTTTTTCCATTATGAAACCTTTAGCTTAACCATTATGAAATCATGCCAAATAGATAAGCACCCTAAAACAAAATCATAAGAATTCCTTTTTCGTCCTAAGACTTACGAATGCCATATTTGAATAGTGACTGCCATTGCTGTTCATTTTCAAATTTTTTTCTCCATTAACTAAAAAGTACCAAAAAAAAAGCAATATTATTTTTATAACTAGCTTTTAAACTGTTTTGTACATTATGAGAAAAATAATATCCATGTTAAAAATAATATCCATTAAAATTTATTTATCGTATATTACAGCCTTTTATTTTTGATGAAGGAAAGTGAGTATCTGCTCATTTATAAAATGTTCGTTCAAAAATGTAAAATATAGCGAATTATAATGGTAAAAATAACGCATCATATGAACGTAACCATTTTCAGTATTTAAACATTTATCTTTTTTGAGTACGAGCATTTGTAAGTAGCTGTCAGGCGTTCTGTCAATGGGCGTAACCCTTTTTCTCTGTAGCATCCTTTACTGAGTCATCATTGCTCATTTACTGACCTTTCAAAATTCTCTTCATATGTTAAGAAGTAATAAAACAGAGAAAACGAAAACTTGTTGCACAAAAGATAGTGATCACAATGACCGGTTTGAATTTTCTCACCAATGTTCATTCGTGAGGGGTCTAAAGAGTTGATAAATATTTTCTGACATCTATTATATGAATTTTCTGACAAAGAACTTAATAAAAAAGGCTACACATGTAAGAGTGATAGCACATTTTGTGAAATAAAATTCTTTATGATTTATTTTCTTTTTTTCACAAACCGCTTATTACTGACTCCATTTCTCTTTAGTAGTCATATTATGAAAATTATTTTCATAACTCTCGCTTCTGCAAAATACTTTAAGAATTGCAGAAAATATCAGTGTTTTATATATTAAATTTGTTCACATCCTTTCTATTTTAAGCTTATTTCTGTCTTATGCACAAATGGGATATTTCATTTTTATATTTCGAGATAATGTAGCAATTCATTATGCTACAAAGAACTAATCGAATTTAATATACTGTCAGCAACTGTGAAGATTTTAAAGTCAGATTGGACATCAGTATATCTACAGCTAAAATGGCAACCATTTCATAACAAGATCATATTTGCTTTTCATAGAAATAAAATTTAGAATAGAGGCAAAGCTTCGAATTCTGTGAACAAATGATGCAAAATGAAATAAATACAAAGCAACAAACATTTTAAACTAAGCTTTAAATTAATACGTCATTTCATTATGTTGTTCCTTTAGACTTCTTCTACACCTTAATCACCAGCCTTGAAGAGGTAAGTGTTCTTTACGTAAATGGTATATGAAGGATAATCTAATGGAAAAAATACGTAAAATGAGGCTATCGCAAACAAAAGTGGTATGTTAGTTCAAGAGTGTCACGGATTGGTCTTGTTGCTGTTAGCATAGTTAACTCCAAAGGAGCATGGATCGTTAAAACAGCTTTTAAAAGTTTATGGAAGGCTTAAATCAATTTAAACTTGTCACTATGTGCTTCGATAAAAATCACATGGTTCACCAACTGATGAAATCTTGTGTTACTAGCTGATTGTTAAAATAAATGCTTTGGCAACACAGTCTTCTGAAACAACGTTTTAAAAAAATGAATAATTTAAAAATATGCCCCTTGCAAACATATCAATCCGCTCATTTATCACCTTATACCCTATTTAGAGAATTTCTAATAACAGCAGTAATATGTCGTGTGAGGATGATAAAATTGTACGTCTATTTCACGAATTTTGTTTTAACCCAGTTGCATATTTTACATGCTGTTTTCTTTGAATGATATGCAACTATTTCATGACTTCAGTGTATTGAATTTAAATCTCGATTTCCGATAGATGCTTAGTCTGAATTACGAGTACACCTATTACTATTTCTTTCAATGTGTGAGCACAATCAAATTTCTGTTTATGATGAAAATTTCTATTTCTTTATGTTAACAATATTCACAGAGGCAAGAATCCACGGAAGTGATAAATAAGCAATACTTATACTAGGAACAAGAAAAGCTTCAGGTTTAAAGAATAACTGCTATGAGATTTAAATCCGTAAGATGGATTTTGTATAATTCTGCTCATCTATTTGTTAAAGTAAACTGAATTTTAATCCAGAGGCACTCTTGAATACTAATCTTGTTTAAACCAATGCCAGATTCATTCACTGCTGATTTAACAAACAATTTTGACGTGAACATAACTGTAATTTAACATTATATTATTATCTATTATGCCAGCTTAAAATTTCCTTTCATCTCTTATTTGTAGTTTTATTCTATCGGATCATCCGAAAAACTATTATACCTCCTGCACTGTTTATAAATGCGTATTTTTGCCTTTATTTCACTTCAGAGACATTGGCTCATAATCCTACGTACTAGCATTTGTTTTCTACTTCCGATGGCAGGCACACATCGAATGGTCTATGACATCGAACGGTCACGATCGAATGGTCTGTGACATCGAATGGTCCCGATCGAATGGTCTGTGACATCGAATGGTCACGATCGAATGGTCTGTGACTTCTCTATAATATCTCATGAATATAATATCTCATGAAGCATAATTAAACAGCATATGCCGCAACAAAATTTCCAGACAGCTAAAAATTCGAAAGGTGTTAGGAAAGACTTCAGAGTAATCACAGTCTTATGCTTCGCAAATTTTCGCACAGAAAATATCGCAGCATTTCTTTGTTTCGTGGCAATAATAATATAACATCGATGGTGTTTACACCGATGTGCACGCTATTTAAATATTAGTATAAACATAAGCTAGTAGTTACTGTCAATCATCTGAAGTGATATATAGACATGAAATACACATTTGCGAGTAAAACATGACGGAGAGGGAATCACAAGACTTTTCGGACCACCTCATAGTATGCAATTTTGTTTTACTGCGCAAAAAAAAAAAAAAAAAAAAAAAAAAAAAAACCGAATTCTGAATGAACAATACTCACATTTCCTTAACATTATTTTAGTTTCATCGAGAATGACATTTTTCGAATCTTCAGTTTGTTACGGAACAGTTTTTAATTGAGTTTAAAATATTTTGTTTTCCAGAAAGATAAGGAAAACGTCTACAGTCTTCTAAAAATGGAATTTAAGCATTAGTAAATAATGCAATCTATTTATAGAAACGAAGTTAGGTATAGTATTACTCATAATCTAACATAAAATATTAAAAAGTTTTTTGATAAGTTATAATTCATAAATTTAAAATTTATTCAAATAATGAACTAAATTAAGTTACAGATTAAAACATCAGTGCTAGGCAGGGGCAAAATTCTGCAATATGTATTATAGAAGATATTTGCCCAATGGTGTTAATCTCCATACCATACAAAATTGCTCTATCGAATAATGAAACTAAGACAGGGTATGCAAAAAGTATTATTAAAAATTATTAATGACGTTTTAAAAAATCTTAGTATTTACATGCGGTAAAATATTGTCAATAGTAGAAAAACTGTGCTAATATCTGTTTATATTTATTTTTATTTCAGATTAAAAAAAAAAAAACAGCGCAGGATGACTCAACCCCAGAAGCTGCCCTATCACGTCAGACTGCATCTTGCGGTGTACCACACAGAGATGAAAAAATTGTGTGTGCGGTCCCCGCAAGTTACTGCTTCCAAGCTTTTACGATGTATCACACGACATGTTTCTGACATCGCAGACGCAATAATTCGTTCCACTTGACAGTGCAAGAGACATAACTTCACGACAAGTGTCGCGAGATTTAAGCGTTCTGCACCGAGTCTGTTGTCAAAGTCTCTCGATTTCAGAAAGGCTGACGAACCAATGATTTTGTTTTTTCTCTGATATCGTTCCAGATATAAAGAGGATGTAAAATGCAAGCGAAAAATTAAGGAGGCGGGGCAATATCAGTCTGAAGATTTTTTACATCGAGTCTACACGTCAGACTGCTCCTGAACTCTCTTGACTAGAGAGACTTAGAAGGCTCCTGAACTCTCGATTAGAAAGACCTAGAATGCTCTTTAGCTGTCGACTAAAGAGATCCTCGTTAGCAGGCTCCTCACACTACGAGGACTGTAATTCACTTCAATACTGTTCTATGCTATCCATGAATTATATATATTTGTATAGAGCTTCTCGTAATTGTAATAAATTTGTTTTGAATTCAATAATGCAGTAAGTATCACGCAACCTCACTAATCATAATACGGAGTCCGATGCGCTACCTGCCGCCAATCAACACAGTGGTAAACTCAGGATTCCTCAATCTTATAACAATGTGCGGCAGTTGTGTTGGTTACTGCGAGGTTGCAAAGTTGGTGGAGCACTGTTTACGTACACCACCAAGATTCTCAATTACCATGCCACACTAAAGGATTTGGGGGAAATACTTGCATAACGATCGTCCCACAGCATCCAGAGAGCAGAAATATCTGCAAGTTGTTCAAGCTTTCACTCGAAGTCCACGAAAGTCAGCATGGTAGGCTGTTCATGAAATCGGTCTGCCCAGCCACTTTCACAGTACAAACTATTTGAAGTGGTTAAAATATCGCATTTCGTCACGCGATGTCATATGGAACGATTATGCAGTACGTTTTATTTCATGTAATTTAAGTAAAATATTAAAATATTAATGGGCAATTATTTTTTACTTATCTGTATAAAAAATTCAGGAGAGTATTTTCCCTTCATAATTCAGCAACATTTCTCACAAAAAAATGAAAGAACCAAATGATTGGCAGTAGTGCAGAGTACTCATTATTTCCCCAAAACCCTCAGTTACATTTTTGATTGGTTTGATTGGCTTGCAGAGAAGTGTTTTATTTTCGTTTGGCAATACCTAGACGTCCCCTGATCAAAACGCACTTAAGCTTCTCGACGGAAATAACAAGTATGACGTTAAAGACGAAAAGAAACTGCTCTTATAGCAGAATAAAAATAAAAAAGGCAGGCAATACAAATCAATAAACTCGGAAAATACTTTTCTTGGACAAAAAAGAAGACCAAATACATATAGGTGTAAAAACTTTACTATCCGCAACTCTACGCAGATTCCATACCAACCAGCCTCGAAAAACTGTTACAAGTAAAGTGCATTAAGTCAATTTTGGGCAGACTTTTGGGATTTGTAGAAACTCGAAATGAGAGTTTTTTACGGTTCTGTTGAAACTACTTAAAGTTTAATGCTCAAAAAAATTCTCGGAAATACTTTTTTTTAACTTCTTTATACACATAAAAAAGAATTTCAGTAATCAAGATAGATATTTCGAATTTTAGATTAAGCGAGTGCGATATATTTTTGAAATAAAATATCATTATTTTGACGATGAAATTCTTCTAGTGCTGTGTATATTAATATTTCACAATTCAAACAGCAGCTACACAAGAGGATTTTAAGAAATGAAAGTGCATAATTTAATAGTTTCAAGTAAAAATTAAATTCTGCTATATATGAAAGTTCACAATAAGGGAAATTTAAAAAAACAAAACATTGCACTTCATCTAAGGCAGTAACACTTAAATTGTGATACGCGGAGCCTTGGAGGCTAGAAATTAATAGTTATGAATATTTTCTCCCTCTTTCCGGCATGCCTTCGTGGTGTACAGGTAGCACACTCGGCGCGTATTCAAGAGGTCCAGGTTCGAGTCCCGGGAAAGCGTTGCTCATTTTTCATGTCGCCTGCTTCAAAATAACCTAATGACTACAATATTTCAAATTAAAGTTAGTTTTGTTAAAATTTCGTTATCAAAATCATTTCACAGAAACAGCTTTAAATTTCAGTTACATTTTTTATTATAGTCAACTGCTAGCAGTTCATTTTATTTTTGTTGGTTCTTGGTTAATTAATGAAACACTCGAGAGTAGTCTGCCCAAAGGAAGGTATACTTTTACGTAAGCAGATAGTCGTTAAGTAGGTTTGGAGTGAAGAACATCTTGCATTAGGCAGACAGTCCTTTTCCAATGATTTGAGCAAGAGTCAGCTTACTAGTATTCAGCAGTCTTACAGAACGTGGAACCGGCCCTAACCCAAGTGAAATAAATTTAATGAAATGCCTACTTTTATCATAAGAAGGGAATCTTTTATTTTAAGTTGTTTTCCTCGTCAATGTTAACGAACTGGTGAGTTCAGTGAATACGCATTAGCAGGCAGACAGTTAATTGAAAATTAAAACGGTAAAGAATGTATCCTGATTGTTGCTGATGATGTGATAAATCCGTTTATTGCTCATTGACATATTTCGATATTAATTTGTTATACCAGAACCGAATAAATGAGTAAGGTATAATGAGTATATTAAAATGTGAAGATGGGAACGATTTGAATACGAAATATGACATCTTACACGTCGACAGCCAAAAGGCAAAACGTCACAGTACTTAACATTAGGATTCCAAAATGTCTAAATTAGTAATGAGGAATAGCCTATCAGTATTTTTATCATCAAACTATATCAGATGAATCAGAAACCAAGGAAACTCTTTTTACAAACTAAAACACAAAAAATGCTCGAAGAAGAAACTGAAGTTTTATAAAAATAAATTAAAAGAATTGCAAGCAATTTAGGCGTTAATTAGAAAGCAAAAGCTGTTTTCGCTTTATGCCAGATATCTTAGCATATCGCTGCAAAATCTCACATATTTGCAGAAATTTAATTGCACCTGCTGCAAACTCAATGGTCACAATAGTTTTAGGTTAAAAAAAAAGCAGAGGATTTAAATTTCATCACATCGCCTAGAAACCTACAGATCTACAGATAACAGATATGGCTAAAAAGCATGTTGCAAACCAGTGCCAATCATAGCTCACAATTAGAAGGTAAACGACATGCTGTTCCGAAGCAATGTGAATGCAGTATAGACCCTGAGGTATGAAATTCGGTCTGGCCCGCAAATGCAGCCGCAAGGTCATGGAAGCAGCAGCGGCGAAACTACTCTATTACACAGTCCAGTCACATTAATGTGACCATCTGTCAAAAGCCAGAATAACCACCTTTCGCAGAGCGGACTGCTGCGAGACGTGCAGGAAGAGAGTCACATAGGTCCCTGAAGGTGTTCTCTGGGATGTTGAGCCATGTCGACTCTAATGCCGTGGCCAGCTGCGCTAGATTACGCGGTTGAGGATCCATGGCGCGAAACAACTCGATCGAGATGGTCCCACAGATGCTCGATTGGGTTTAAGTCAGGTGAGTTTGCTGGCCAGGGGAGGACGGTAAACTCATCCTGGTGCTCTTCGAACCACGCACGTACACTGGCAGCTGTATGGCACCTCGCATTGTCCTACTGGAAGATGCCATCATCCTGAGGAAAAACAATGCGCATGTAGGGGTGAACATGGTCCGCAAGGACAGATGCGTACTTGTATTGATCCATTGTGCCTTCCACAATGATCAGTGAACCTAGAGAATGCCAGGAAAACATTCCCCAGACCATAATGCTCCCGCCTCCAGCTTGGACCGTTCCGGCAATGGTTGCAGGGTGGTTCCTTTCAGAGGTTTCACGCCTTATACGCCAACGTCCATCTGTCCGATGGAGCATAAAACGCGATTCATCCGAAAACGCAACCTGTCGCCACTCAGTGGACGTCCAGCTGCTGTACTGGCGTGCAAATTCTAGCCTTCGCCGTCGATGAACAGCAGTCAGCATAGGTGCACGAACCAGGCGTCTGCTTCGGAGGCCCAGACGCAGCAATGTTCGCTGAATAGTACTTTGGGAGACACTTTTGGTAGCCCCTTGGTTCATTTTGGTGGTCAGTTGCTCAACGGTAGCCCGTCTATCTGCCCGAACGCATCTCCGCAACCGTCGTTCGCCTCTGTCATCTATGGCCCGTGGTGCACCACATTTGCCACGTCGCTGATTTTGGACAGTCCCATTTTGCCATGCACGGTACACTTTTACCACGGCGGCACGCGAACAGTTCACAAACTCAGCCGTTTCGGAAATGTTTCCACCCTTGGCCCGAAAGCCAATGATCATGCCCTTTTGGAAGTCGGATAAATCGCTTCGTTTCTGCATTACGCCAACGATTGAAATGTTTTCCGAAGCCCTCACACACCCTTTATATACGCTCAACTGCACTGTGCTGCCACCTGCCTTCTGTGATTGGTTATTTAACTCTGACATGGAAAGTACGTGGTGGTCACATTAATGTGACTGGACTGTGTAGTTACAACCACCAGATAGCACACAAATTAGTGAACTACGAGATGTTCGCATAGTAATTTTCTTTAATTAATGAGGAGAGGACGCTTAGGGGAATATACCAGTAGTGGCATTAAAAGCGCCATGGTATTCACTGACACACACCTTAATGCAGTAAGAGGTCCAACTAGACACGCGCGCCAAATATTGAAGACGTAGCAATGAAATGGTCAATCACGTTAGGTTCAGAGCTTGTAACCATGCTGCAACACGAGCATATTTGCAACGATCGTTCATATCCTCCAGGATAGCATTACAGAATGCTACTAAGTGATTGTGCGGCAATGCCGTGAGCACTCAGTTCTCTCTCAGAGGAACAGTTCCGCTTATTATCTTCAATGGCAAGAGCAGACTTTTTGACTTGAGATACAATATTCCTTTCTTACCTAGTAATCCTTTGTTCGAAACACAAAGTTGCAAAGCAGTTGCAAGATCATGGAGGCAGCAATGGTGCGACAATTATTCTAGTTACGAAATGGAGCATTGCATTAGACTGTCGGTCAAACTTAGCAAATCCAGAATCCACACAAGCACATATACGAAAATACACATCTTAAAGAAAGGTGGGTTTCGAATTCAAAACTTGTGCAGCTGCTCTAAAAGTTGTTTAACTTTCAGTTATCATATTTTCATATCACTAAGGTTGCCATACATGTACAAAATTTCAAACGAAATTTTGAACTTCCTTCCCAAATAAAGGCCAATATTAGACTTTATTCATAGCAACTGCGACCAAACTGAAATAATTCTTAATACGTTTAGAGCAATATTGATGTCAAAATTGCTTTCAGTTTGCTTATCGTAAGCCTCGTACCGCTAGACAATAAAAATAATTCTTGCTATTGTTCAAAATTAATAAACCAATAGTTAATTTCAAATGACATAAATACAATTGTTTGTAGACTTTTTACTTCATTTACACATGCAGCCTGTAGCTATTACAGACATAGCTAAATTAGAGTTCCTTTTAAGAAAATACTGAAGAACTATGTAGTCACTATTCGCTGAGTTCTGGTAGCTAAGTCCAAAGACAGGCTAAATTACCCTTTTATTTCAACTCAAACTTATGTACAGATGGCTCCTGTTGGGCGTACAACAAGCCTCCAACTCGTCTTTAACTCAAAATAGAAAATATAAAACTAAACTAATGCTAAGTAAAATTAACCAGCAGATGCTGCACAGAATCTATTCGCGTAGAATGGCCTTTATTTAAGGATCACGGGCGTATACTAGCAGACACGTATTTGGTACGGCCGCAAAATAGGAAGCTTAGATTAACAGCAACAACATGGTCGAAAGGCAGAACACGCTATCCTACTGAAATAAACCAAACTTCGGCTTAAAGACTCGTTTTTACCATATTTGCATAAATCGAAATTCTAAAAACTCATTCTGGCAGAGAAACGTAGCTACGGAACTTTAAGGTACAGGAAAGGCTTGTTAAAAAAACTATTAAAAAACAAAGTAAACCCTACACATTATACTCTGTTAACATAGCATATACAAGTAGGCTAATAGAAAGCCAGATAACTAGATTAATATAATGATTAAAATAAAATCCATTTAAAGTTCAAGTCGATTATACTTTTATCATTACATTGTCTAGTTGTACCTATCTTCACCTGTATATAAGGGTGCCTCAGGTCATATTTAGTGACAAATGATTATCGATTCCTTAAGGAAATACACTCTTAGACAAAAAAAAAAGACGCACCGAGAAGCAAATTGGACCCAAATTGATATGCATACAGGTTTCGACGGAAAATGCAAAATTTTACATTTTGGCTGCCAATGAATGAACGGTTGTCGCTACAGCGCATCTGATCTGCGCAACTGGCGGGATATTTAAGCGGAGAAATTACGATTCCATGTCATAAATTCTTCACGAATTTTATTCCGTGTGCTCTGTTAGATGGTAACTATGCCTCACATACAGGTGGGCGAACGATATGCGCAGAAGTCAGAATTTGAGAGAGGTCCTGTAGTTGGGCTCAAAGAAGCCGAGCCTTATCGGCGAATAGCTCAACATTTGAGCGGAAGTGATGAAACTATTAGACGATGTTGGCAGGAATGGGTGAACTATGGCCACACACAGCGTCGAGAAGGAAGCGGTAGGCCTAGAGAAACGACAGAACGTGACCAAGCAATCGTCTGAGCGGCAGTCACAGCCCCAGATGCATCATTTTCATCGACTGTACGTGCAACTAGTGCTTCATTGACCTCAAAAACCATTCACAGAAAGGGGGCTGAGGTCACGGCGCCCCTTGTGCCTCTGTACAACGACAAGCCCGTTTGCAGTGATGTCGGGCTCATTCGCACAGGAATGTCATTGACTGGAGTAGGATAGTCTTCAGTGAGGAATCCCGCTTATAACTGAGCCCCGATGACCAGCGAAGGCGAGCCTGGAGACGCCCCGGCCAGCGGTGTGATACCAACCTGACTGTCTTCCGGCAGACAGGCCGACAACCAGGTCTGATGGTCTGGGGTAACATTCATTTCATAGTAGGACCCCTTTGGTTGTCATTCGTCGCAACCTTACAGCAGAGCGACGAAGTTCTAAGGCCCGTTGTGTTGCCCTTCATGTCACGCCACCCTGTGCTTACATTTCAGCAAGATAACGTCCGCCCTCACACTGCACATGTTTCTACTTCTTGCCTTAGTACTTGCCGAACATTACCTTGGCCAGCAAGGTCACCGAATCTCTCTCCTATTGAGCACATTTGAAGCATTATGGGCAGGGCCTTCCAACCAGCTCGGTATGTTGACGATTTAACGCGCCAGTCGGACAGAATTTGGCACGATATCCCTCAGGAGGACATCTGCAACCTCTATCAATCGATGCCAAGCTGAATAACTGCTTGCATAAGGGCCAAAGGTGGACTGATTTTTTCGTTACTGACTTTTTCACTTTGTGAAGCTCTATCACTTCAATAAATCATCCAATTTTTCTCAAACTGTAATCATTAATTTTCCTGTACATGTACATCACTTCTACCGATTTTCGTCCGATTCGGATAACTCCTTCTTGGTGCGTCGTATTTTTTTTTTGTCTAAGAGTGTATATACGAAAGGAAAAAGTTGCTCTTTAAATTTGTGCAAATAAAGGTGTTAGGGAATTCAGCATTTTAATGAAAAAGCAAGTTTTAAATTAAATAGGTAAGACCGAGATTCTTTAATATTTCAATTTTCGGATTGTGACGTTTACCCATACCCAGATATAAAAGATACTAAGAAAATAATAAAAAGGTTTACTAATTTTTGAAAACCTACATCTATATTCTACCCAGATTGCGTTACCTTTTTGGAAAATGCTTTTGCGATCTTCAGTAAAATTGGGAATATTGCTTTGGTTTATTATTTCTAGTAATCTTTAAAGCCTCGTCAATGCATTTATATGTCACAATAACATTAGTTATCAATATACAATCGTAAAATCTTTTGCGACTACTTTATGCAAATTTAAACATCACTTGGGCTTAATTTAATTATTATTTAACTTGCATTAATATCTTTTGGAAATAGTGAAAACAACACAAAAAATTAGACTCTGCAGTTAGTGATTTGCCAAAGTAAGGAATTCATGGAAAATTATCACTTTCTACTTAAAATGATATTAGTGAATATGATTTATGGTATGGCATTTTGTAGAATTTATAGTACCGACAAATGTATTACTACAGTAACAAATTTCTTCGCTAGGTTTCATTGAAAACTGCAAATTACATAAAGGCTTCTTCATCACAAATGGGCATAAAGACGTAACATGGCTATAGTGACAAAAGCATTTAACATACACACCTTTTAAACAGAAAACGGATACAGTGTTGGTATCATTTAGTGGGCCTTTTATAACGGCAATAAGAATGCGGTCTGACAAGGGGGCATTCTCTACTCGTCATCACCGATTTCGCTGCAGGGCTTGGCTAAAAATGAAAGTACCCGAAGTGGGAACTCCAGATGACCAAGTGTTTAGAAAATAAAAATTTTGATGCTGCTCTCGCACCATATAAGCCATTTACATTCAGGCGCTTGCTAAGCAGCGGTTGAAGCGGCGCACCATATGACAGTTACTCACACTGTGAATTTTGCCGTCAATTTTTATTTCGTTATTAATTAATTAATTAATTAATTAATTTATATTAATTTATACCAACCGTTCATGGTGTTCACTTGCTTCTTTTTTTACGTTTCAGTCTTTCCGAAAATTAAATTTTTAAAAATGTTTTAGTAAGAATTATATCGTTTAAATACATTTTTATATCTGTCACCTTAGAATCACCGAACAAAACTAAAGCATGTTCTTTTGCGTCATAAATCCTCCATAATTTTCATTATTTTTATTTTTTACATCATTTTTATTTCTCTGATTCTCAAAAATTCATTTTATTTTTCAATGTAAATAATAGAGTATCTCAAAAAAGCAAAGTTACACTATCTTACCTTGTACCAAGTATTACCATATTCAATTTTTTTTTTACCTTGTATACATTCCAGGTGGCATATATGGATATAAACTGATATCCCAATTCGTTTTATCCATCTAGCAATATATGTCTATTTCAGAAACAACCATAAATGGAATCAATTGTACAGTTTCCATTCAAAGTGAATATGGATACAAGAAGATGAAAGCTTGAAACATGCGGGTCGTTCATTGGCAAATTCTATATAAAATGCAAAGTCCAATAGTAGTGCGGTGCCTTTCATTTTCAAACACCCTCGTTTAGTCTCCCGATACTATTCCAATGGACCTTTAGGTTGCCAGACTGTCGGCAGTTGCATCGTCGTCTGTGCTCTTTTAGTGGAATTTGGAAAATTAGTTATGGTAAACTGAACGCAGTGGGCAAATCAATGAAACACAGAGTAGAGAATTAATGATATTTTCTCGTAAGTTTAGTCATTGTAGCTCGTTACAACAAGCAAAAATTAACACCAACATTCTACTTCTGTCAATAAATTTAACAAATATTAAAATACTCTGGAATCTCATCTTTTTCAAGAACAAATTAAAGTTATTAATTTAGCTGTGTTAATAACAAAATTCATTTCATATTCTTTGGTGTATTCTAAAGTTGAAAGTTAAAAATCATAATTTCTTTTCTAAATTTCAGTAGTTAATCCGTCAACAAACAGAAGAGGTTCCTAGGACAATTAATTAGAAGGGGTGCGGCAAGGGACCTTGTCCCTGTCTGTCTAATAGAACGAAATTAATGAAAAAATTCATGTTATGCGTTTTTAGCAATTCTCTAGCATGTACATTTCACTACAATTAATGCTCTCCAATGGTGTTGCCTATCTATCAATACTATCATGTTGAATACAGAATAGAAAATGTCATAGAAAGAGAAGCAAGAAAAATTTTAGTCTTTAGCTATAATGGTATCAAAAAGATGTGATAAAATCTTAGAATACTCTTTTCAGAGAAACGATTTGTACGAATGGTTTTATTTAAGTGAGGTCAGAAAGTATGCGTTCTGAAAAGCTGATTTCTGGTGTTCGAAAAATATACTAACTTAACGCACAGATTACAGAAACAAAGGATCATCTCAAACTAGTCGCTGATAATAACATACTATATTAGAAAAGCTATCCAAAAAAGTATTACGGAGTGACTTTGAAAGGCTAAGAAAAGCTACGAAGATGTTAAAAAGAAAAGAATTATAATCGACAGCATGCAAATTATTTTTGTCTATTCTCTTTCTGGGGAGGGATAATATTTGCTAAGCTCTGTGTGTATTGAGTAATCGCTAAGATTTTGAATGAAATGAACAAGTGATATCCTGGATTTAAAGTCATGGAAAATATCAAATAACCACGAAATTTCGACATAAACTATTTAAGGCCAAGGAATATTGCAGCAAACTATATATACGACGAACATGGTTTCCTCATATCACCAAAAAATATATCAAGAATGGGGAAGAAGAGATGTCAAAGTACACGAATACTTCATATTAGTTCATAAGTAGGCAGCTGTATACATTCTTTTAATTAAGCATGCGAATACCGAACTTCGAAATACGTGTTTCAATTTCATTGGGTGAAACGAAGTATTGCTGCAAAAGAGAAAAAGCAAACATATAATGTGATGAGAATTATTCTTCGCAAATATATGCATATTAAGCATTTGTTGGAGAGAACGTCTTTTTGAAATATTGAGCAGACGAGTTTAACTGATAGTAGGAAATTTCTGAAAGATGATTCTGGTTTATTTTGAAAGATCAATTGCGGATCAAAAGATATGACTGGATGATTATCATCGGTGTGCTATCGAGCAGCTTGGACTAGTTTGGCCACTCTGAAATTTACTATCTTTAGATGCAATCCATACTCATGAAGCTATTTGTTTTCGATTATCGAAGGATTACCGCACTTTATCATGCTAAGTACGTAACTTTAATTTCTACACACAAATTAAGAGCGAGTGCGTCAGTGTTAAGAGCAGTGGTTGTTATAAGTGGAAGGTCGAGATCTATCTGCTTTAGCTGTGCGACGAAGATTACAAATTAAGAAAGAACTGATGCTCGGGTGCCGTGAGTTAGTGTCGCGTTAAAAGCAAACCCAAAAGAACACATTTAAAAGAGACGCGTCACCCTCCAAATTAGACAGCAGTTGAGCAGTCGAACGTACTCACAGAAATCGAGATTTGAAGTGCAATCCAATAATAAGCTTATAAAGATCTGGAACGGAGAAAGAACATACAACTAGCCGACAGATATAATTAAAAACTGCAATGCTTGCGATGTAATGGGTTAGATTTTCTTTGTACTGTTCTTTTCAGGAAACACTGTGAGGGCTCAAAGATACTGGAAACGAAATCTTTGAACCCAAAGATTGCATACTACAGAAGTTGGTATGGTATTTATTTTTGTGGAATATAGTGTAGGACCACATAAAAATAAACTTAGTCAATGAATATTTCGAGAGTCAAGGCACTGCATGGACGCAATGGCCACCATACTAGTGGCTCGAAACTGCCCAATTAGACGAATGACAAATATTGCCTTATGTTTTGGGTGTACTTGATATCTTAGTTAAAAATACCGAACTTAATTGTAGCGCTTGTACAAGATCAGAGGTAGCCAGATCCTTTAGAAAGATATATTTCGTTTATTTATATAGTTTACATTTTTTTAATGCGCTAAATGCAATGGATGATATAAATTAGCATAAATACGTCTAACTACACTCACGTTTGTCAAAATTGCAACACCATGAAGGACTTACGCGAGTGAGCTGAAATTTTCAGGAAATGCAAAGTAGCGCATGATATGCAAATGATTAGAATTGCAAATCCGTAGCGCATGCGTATGCTGAGCAGCGCCCTCTGAACGGCTGATGGATCCGAATAAATAGACGGCTGTAGCGAGGCGTGTATGGTTATCGGTGGTTATTTGCTAGTGGTAAACGTTAACTCAATCTGTACTTATGCCTCGTCGACGAAAGAGAGCGAGATTGGAACAACTTACAGAGTTTGAACGAGGGAGAATCATCGGCCTTCGTGAAGCTGGATTGTCGTATCGTGCAGTAGCCTCTCGTGTGCAGCGTAACAGCAGCACAGTGATGCGCGTTTGGAAGCAGTGGACGGACGAGTGTCGGACAACTCGGAAATCCGGGAGTGGACCCCGAAATGTGACGTCAGCTCGCGATGATAGACACCTGGTCCGCATGGCGCGGACGGACCGTACAGCTTCCTCTAGACAATTGGCAGCACTGTGGTCAATAGCTACAGGTGTTTCATTGTGTGCTTCATCAATTCGTAGACGTCTGCTGCAGTGTGGACTGCGCGCACGGACTCCTTTATACAGGATCCCCCTAACGCACGACCATCGCCGCCTGCGGCTACAATGGGCCAATCAGCATAGAGACTGGCGTGCTGATTGGCAGCATGTCGTGTTTTCTGACGAATCCCGCTTTAATTTGTGGTACCATGATGGCCGCATTCGTGTCAGACGCTATGCCGGTGAACGCCACCTTCCGGAGTGCATTATCGAACGCCACAGTGGACGAACACCCGGAGTTATGGTCTGGGGCGCCATAGCATATCATAGACGATCTCAATTGCTACGAATTGTGGGCAATCTGAACAGCAACCGGTATATCCGTGAAGTTCTACAGCCCGAAGCTGTTCCCTTCCTTCAAAGCTTGCCAGGCGCTGTATTTCAACAGGACAATGCCCGCCCTCATACTGCTCGGATTGTTAAATCCTTCTTTGCAGCGCAGCAGGTACAGCTTCTTCCTTGGCCTGCGTGTTCCCCGGATATGTCGCCAATTGAACATGTGTGGGATGTCATTGGTCGGCGTCTTGCTCGTGATCCTCGTCCTGTTGCGTCTGCAGACGAACTTTGGGTACGCGTACAAACGATATGGAATGCTCTTCCTCAGTCAGACATTCAAACTTTGTTTGACTCCATGCCACGTCGTGTAGCAGCACTTATTGCGGCGCGTGGTGGCCACACAAAATACTGATTCTGATCTCTTGTTCTTGTTTGTTTGCTTTGAACATTTAATCATTTATTTGTACCACTACCACTCAACTGTGTATTAAATTGCATTCAATTATGACGATTCCTTCTTGGTGTTGCAATTTTCACAAACGTGAGTGTATATTTTGTTTTCGGTAACGTTTAGCCACGAAAGTCTAACTAAATAGCCTACCCACTTTCAAAATTTTGAATCGAAGCATAAATTTTCAGTTATGCGAAATTTATCGTCATATGTTTAAAATCTAAATACATATTAAAGATACCAATTTAAATGTGTGTGTGAAAGTATCAAGTTAGGCTGGAGTCAGATCAGTTCAGAAAGGTGTGATTCTTTTGAAAAAGATTGTATGATTCTGTTAAAAAGTTGTGTGATATTTTTCTAAAACGAGACAAAAAGACACACACCATGACATCATCCACCATCCACCATCTGGACGTTTGTGGCTGGAGGGGGGAGGTCTATAACGTTCTTAAGGCAGCAAAGCCAGGTGGAATGACCTCCTTTCCCATTTGCGTACACACCATGACATATTCAGAGATCATTAGATTTTTAAACTTCAAACGATGATTAAGGAATCTATTTTAATAATTTCATTTTTAAATATTTGGATGAACATGAAGCAGATTCTATAAAGACTTTTCGATGCATACTCACAGTTACAGAAGCGGACAGCAAAAGCGAAGAGATTCATAAATGTTTCATTTTATCCATATGATCACTTATCTTATTACTTCCCGTAAGGTAGCCATCGGGGAACTTGTAGTTTGCCGTACTTGAAACTAATTTAAAATCTCATCATACCGTATACAAGACAGATAGCGTTATAGAATACAATACAAAAATTAGTTTACACATGTTTACATGAAAGAAAGAAGAATCATATGCATCAAAATTGTCATTAAAATTTGCAACGCATAGATTAGTTAGTCAATTTATTTTTATAGCTTAACACTCGTAAGTTATCTGTCTTGGGAAGAATATTATCATAAAAGCCTTTCTGTATAAAACTAGGTTTTATTAAATCAAATGCAGGGAACTCCAAACAATTGATACAGCCAGCAGTTCGCAGCGAAATTAACTCAGGACGATCTATGTTCGCGGAGAAAAAAAAAGGGAGGAGTTCTATATCTACCGTTTTACTGGGCCGATTGACGAAATTCAACCTGCGTTTTTCATGTCTCGAAAGCGCAAGTTAAGATATATATTAGATTTATGTATAGCATTGTTCTAATATAGGTATTTTGACACAAAATCGGACTTTTTCTGAAATGACATGCCATTTTTTTTTCATTTTCGATTCTACTACTCAAATTATGCCAAACTACCAAGTTTTATAAAAATCGCCCAAGTAGTTTTTAAAAGAATAGCTCTCAAATTGTTAGCTCCTTAATATTAATTGAATTTGATATATATTTATTAATATCTCTTTTTTTATTAAACTTGCTTGATTCCTTCTTCAGAATTCAAAATTCAGGCTTAATTCAAATATAATTCCCACGTTTTTTATGATTTATTCTTTAAATTTGTATTTTTAAATATTGTTTATAAATTTTTCGAAAATATTTTTGTATTGTAAACTATAAAATTTTTAACATCATCTTAAAGTAGATGTATTTCTAGGCACACCTGCAAAAAATTATAATTTTTTATTCAAAATTTTCTAAGATATACATGAATTTACATACTGGCGCGTTTTGAAATTTGGCATGTTTGTTGAAAGTGATAATAACATCAAATGTGGTTTAGGCACTTTGTTAAAATTATTTGAAAGTAGGAACGATGTGAATTTTTTTCCGCTCATGCGCTACGTAAAAAAGGAAAGAAAATAGGTTGCCATATATTAAGAGTGCGCCAAGTAAATTATTCTTGTCGCAAACTGGAAAAAATGAGCCAAGATAGAGTTTTGAATTTCTCCGTAAGTTTCGCACCAAATTTTACAAAATTTAATGTTTAGACATAATTTGAGTCGTAGAATCGAAATATGGAAAAAACCTGGCATGCCATTTCAGAGAAAGTCCGATTTTGTGTCAGAATACCTATATTAGAACAATGCTATATATAGATCTAATATATATCTTAAGTCGCGCTTTCGAGACATGAAAAACGCAATTTGAATTTCGTCAATCGAACAGGAGATATAGAAGTGTCCCTCCCCGCTTTTTTTGCGCAGTGTTCAAGGGTTTTATATTCATGGTTATGAAACCTTAAAAAATTACACCTATATATATATATATATATATATATAATGATTTAATACGTAGGAGGTTGCGCAGGTTGCAGTCGTCATGGCAGAGTGGAAGGATGTGAGGAAGGAGATATTGATACCAAACTAAGTTCAGCCAATTATCACATTTATTTCCAGATTTCCAGGCATACTTTAATAATTCCTAGTAGATAATTTGATCTTTAATCATAAAAAATTACGATAATTTCTTATATACACAGGTTAAGCGGGCGATATCATTTTAGGCGGACAAGCAGGGCATCGAGGGTACGTTAGCAGTGGCAGAAGCTAGGGAAAGGAATGAAGAAGAATGACGTAATTTCCTCGCGAAACAGCATTTATACTGGAGTAGATGCAATCATAGAGATAAGCTATGATTGGTTAATATTAGTTTTAGTTGCCCTTTTCAAGTAACGTTATATAACATAGAAGGACCTCGAATTTGGGAGAACAGATGAATTTAGGGGGAGAGCACCAAATCTAGAATGTTAATTTTAAGGTCGCCAATTACTTTTTTTAAAGCAGCTATCGTATTTTATTATATCTTACGCACTCTCCTCACGTGCTACTAACCTCAATGGAACATTTATTCCTCAGTTGAATTCTGTTAAAATAATAAAGAAAAGAGTTCTGCAAAAGCTAAATAAGTGTCTTTGTTCATCTGCATGTTCAGAATACAAAAGTTTGAACGTCTCGGGAATAGAAGCATTGGATCTAGTATTTCGCCTACCTCAATAACAATGGATAAAATAAAAAAAAATGTTCATCATTATATTTTTTTCCGAATCAGGCCAAGGTCACTGTGTAAGGTACTTGTGTAATTTTTGTGTGAAAGCTGGAAGAGTAGTGACTGCACAGAAAGAAGGGTTAAAATTGCCCTTTATTACACTCTTTAATTATTTACAATGCGTCAACTCGACGCTAACAAACTACGCCCCTGCTTGTGCCGTAACTGAAACAGTAAGAACTAAATTCAAAATTTGAAGTTATTCACAAGTAGTAGAACACTACAGGGCTCAGACTACCCTGTTTCCTAACAGAGCGTTGAAGATTTAGTGGCAGCACAGTAATAGCTGTTACGCCACGTTTAACCAGCAATAAATGCTAAGCCGAAGCTTACGCTACAACAAGCACAGAGCTCTCTAACTTTCCCGTTTAGACCTTGATACTTAAACCTTTTCTCCCACTGGCAGAATTCACACGGCTATCAAATTTAAATATTCTGTTTTTAGACAATTAGGGGAATGAAAGAAACTTATAGAAAGGAAACTTCAAATTAAATTAAAATTGGTTATTTAATATAAACATAAATCCCTACAAGTGTAACTTTGAAGTATGGTGCACGAAAATTTATTTTTAACAGTGTTATAGGCAATGTGTTTTTGAACAAGTATATAAGTGATTTAACGGCGTCTTCAAAAGTACTTATCTTATTTAGAAAGCGAAATATTATCGAAATCCATATCGAAATATGATTCATTTCTTCGGTTCCAAATTAAATGTTCAAAGTTATTTCCACCGAGGAAATCAAGTGACGATATTGAAAAAAGTGCTTTAATGTTATGTGATAAAATCATTTTTTGAGTTTCTGTCCAACTGCATCGTTATAAATAACTTACTCAATAATTGGTTATATTTTGAAATCTGAAAATATAATGTTTTCTGTAATACAATACTGTAATAGATTTTACTGTAGCAAGAAAACTATTTAAGAGGAAATGAAAGGAAAAAAAGATAATAATATATTTTACTTGCACCATTCGTGCTCTGAGGATGTTTCAGATGCTCAGCTGGGATTACACTCCTTTATATTCCGTAGAAACTTCGGAAAGGGATAATGATGAAAGAACAAATTCTCGCTCCACTTGATACATTAAGGAAGAAAAGTAGAAACTTTTTCTGAAACTAGGGAAACCGACGACAAATTACTTCGCTAATTATCCCTGTAAAAGAGTTATTGGTTAAACATTTTTTTAGGTTTCATTCTCTTTAACATTTCTTTATTTTGGGCTTTGTAATCTTCTGCTGCGGTATTACAGCGGTAAAAATCGTACTCAATACATAAATGTATACGAAAAAACTGAAAGCTTTTCATAAGTTTCACTTTAGAAAACTACATTTTATAAAACAAAGTTAACTGCAAGCGCGTGTTTACTTTAGCATGAAAATCAATGCAGCAGACGCTTACTCAGCGCAAACAAGTTCTCGACAATAAACATTTCATTTTTAATCCAAAATGTGCTAGCATATGTTTCCGATATTCTCAAAAGAGTTGGTAGAAGTAAAATGCAATTATGGCGTAGTGTCGCAGGTTTTGAAAAGTTTCTGAAAATGTGCTGTATAAAGTTGAAAATTCAGTCTTGCGTTTCATTGACCACATTAAAAATACTTTTATTTTGCTTTAAAACAGCCCCTACTTTGATTAGGTGAAAATAACCTAAAAACCTAATTTAGCAAATACCAAACAGGTACCTAATTTAGCGTACCAAACTGCTAGCTGAATTACACACTTCTGCTAAAAATGAATATAAATTTAATAAATAATCGGCGGTCCAACAAAGACAAAATTACAACAAAATATACTATTTTAGTATATATACGTAAAGTTACAAAATTAATAGTAAAAAATACCTTGTACAATAGTCAAGAGCAGTTTGCGATATCTGTTATTTGCAATGTCGTTATATTAATCCTTGAGGGGAAGAAATCGTACAGGGGTAGAAATCTAGGGATAAGACAGCTGAACAACAATTATTCGGCCCAGATTCGAACAGGCTGGATGCATACGCCTTTGCACGGTCTTTCTCATCTCTGTTATTAAATAACGAAAAATATGTATGTATTGTTGCGAAATGTCCAGCTGCGGTGCTTCCCCGCAAAACGGGGTTAGGGCAAAAAATGGCAGGGAAAGTCAGGATTGCCAGATTTGGCGCGAAATTACCCATTTGGCGAAACAATTGGCAATATGCCATAGACAGAACGAGAACATTCTAGAACAGATTCTTAGCTCTTTCTCGAGAATATTCTCGAAGGTAAGTTAAAGCTATATATATCCTGCCTGTACACGGAGAGAGCAGAGTATGTTGAGTTCAGTAGTGTGTTTTGAGTTCAGAGATTAGCCAGAGACTGATCGATGGAGTTGAGAGCTGTATTTTAGTGCTTTGCCGTGAAGATGTCTTCCCCGTTATAGTCTGAAGGCTGTGTTGCTGATTGTTTCAGGGTGTTTTTCGGCGACTGTAAACGTGTCTATGGACCTGTTCTGTGCAATACTGGAGAATAAATTGTGTTATAATCTGACGACTGTATTGCGGATTGTTTCAGGGCGTTTGTCGTAGTTTTTCGACGACTGTAAACGTGTCTATGGACCTGTTCTGTGTAATACTGGAGAATAAATCGTGTTATAATCTCACGGCATTGTTGCTGATTGTTTCAGGGTGTTTGTTGTACTTTTCGGCGACTGTAAACGTGTCTATGGACCTGTTCTGTGTAATACTGGAAAATAAATTGTGTTATAGTCTGAAGGCTGTGTTGCTGATTGTTTCAGGGTGTTTATCGTAGTTTTTCGACGACAGTAAGCGTGTCTATGAACCTGTTCTGTGTAAAACTGGAGAATAAATTGCGTTCTGATTCTTCATCAAGTGTTATCATCAATTACTCCAAATCCACAAACCCATAGAACGCAACAGTATGTATGTTCCTCGCACTGAGGAAAGACGGCGGCACTTACAACCATCAAGGTTTGAATACATGTAGTTCTGCACTAAAACAATGCACTTCGAAGTCCAAATTTTAAATTTTGAATTTGTTTTCTTATTTATCTTAATGAACTTAATGAAACTCAATGAGATGATTTACTTTAATGAACTTAACGAACTTAATGAAAATTGGGTTAATAAACTTAGCAATTTAAAAAAAATATGTTGCCAGTGCTCAAAATTTTATTTTCTATGTCTCCGTGTGTTTCCACGCCCACGCAGTGTTGCATAATGCGACTTCCCGAATTATTTTTTGCTTTTAGAGAAGACAAATATATATTATTATTATGCTAGGAATATTATCTATAACCGGGAAAAGTCTTTGGTATAAGATATTCATTCTTTATTCGTAACGCCAACATACTCATATACTAAGTGAAAAAAAAACCTTTCTCACATTATGATTCTTTACCGATAACATTTATCAATGGAAGCAATTTTCGGCAAATGTTTTTTACGGATTTTATCTTTAAAATATTTCTCTTCCCACATACCGAACTAAATGCGATTTAAAAAGATGATTCTTTCTCCAAAATTTTCCTTTCGTTGAGTTATAATGAAGATCTTTCCTTCACCTCTCATCTCGAGTGCAGTTCGAAGTATAATTCCCTCCAAATCCTTCGGGAAGAATAATAAAATTCGAAAGAACAAAAAACGCTAGCTAAAAGGAAAAATTTCCCGAAACTTGATATCGGTTAAATAATTATGACTACCGAACCAGGTACCCCGCGGTATTAAAAGGGGCGGAAGAAATGGAAGTTTCTTGCTTTGCACTAAATACATAAGGAGCCGCAAGTGGGAATCGATATCGCTATCTCATAGAGCGGGCCGTAATGATTTTTGGCTGCAATTAAATTAGATGGTGCAAAAGGGGTGAAACTTCATTTAACTCCAACGCGCCATGTGATTTGTCGGCCGATGATTCCGTCCTGAAACTAGTTTTTCGAGCCAGAAAATTTACGACCAGTGGACTGCGAAGAAAAAAATAAAAATTTACTGCCACTCTGATTTCTGGTCGACTGAGCAGTTCTTTCGCACACCTTCTTGAGCTCTCAGCATAGAGTATGAAGTTTATATCGAAATGTTTAACTATCTTTAATCTCATTTATAGAAAAGTTTATTCGCTAAGCTACAGTTTAAACCAGAAATTAACATTAACTTTTTTGATGAATTCGAACCGATTTATATATGTAATGTTGTAGGATACGTTGATACATAGATATTGATCCGTAATGAACACCAAACTTGGCAGCTGACGCAGGTCGAGTTTTCATTTTTATTTCAATAAACATTTTGCGGTCACAAATAAATGGCCACACCAATCGTGCCTTTTTCGAGGACATTTACACTTTTGTTGCAACGACGCAGCATCTTGGAGGAAGCAGACCAAAAGCAAAGCGCGCAGTTATCCATTATGACAATTTAATTAAGATAAAGGTCTCGGTTCTCGAAATGTTTAGTTAAGTTCCGAATTAGCTAGGTCATCGTCCTTATGTAAAGGTCTTATGATAGGATTAATCTAGAAATGATGCAATCCAGAAAAAGTTATAACTATATTTTAGAAAGTACGCAAATTAAAACGAGGAATTAAGGGCCATTGCCAATTTAAATTATAATTTTGATATACAAATATTTTTATCTTGTGTATATATATAAGATAAAAAATCTGCATATCTATATGTATATAGAGAGAGCGAGAGACAGAAATTAGTGCAAAAAGTAATATTGAATATACAGGGTGTCCATAATTAAACTTGAAATTTACGAGAAGTCTGTAGAAAAAACTATATTTTGTAGAGGGAAAAAAAACAAGCCCTTTTCTTTGGGAGGGGGAAGAGCACAACGCCACAGAGCCTGTGACATTCACCGTCACCAGTCAACAATACGTTTCACTATTAGAGGAATCCGTTATTCTGGCTCTTCAGGCAAGGCGATAATACAACCACAGTGTTTCTGCAAGATGGTGCTTCTCCGCACATTGTCTGTTGTGTGAAACAAACGCTCCGCCGTCAATTCGGTTACGACAGAATCATTAGCCGACAGTTTCCTACAGCTTGACATCCTATATCCCCGACTTAAATCCTTGCGACTTTTAGCTGTGAGGACACCTCAAAGGCCATGGTCTACCGTGATCCCATCACATCTCACAGCAAGAGCACAGAGAAAGCACAGAATGCCACTTGCATACCATTCCCCAGTTTATGCTGCTTTCAACAGCCGAACATGCGAGCTTACGCTTTCAGGTGGTAGCAGACAATGATGGACATCATATCGAGCATGTTTCGTAAACTTTTATAGATTATTTATGTGTTCTCAATAAAGCTATGATACGCCACCTAGGGGTGATTTTTTAAACTCCCCCCCCTCGATAAAATTCCCATCGTTTCTTTCTGCCATTACCCAATTTTCATGCAATTTTCCTGCATAGTTCTTGCTACAGACTGCTCGCAAATTTCAAATTTAACTATGGACACTCTGTATATATATATATATATATATATATAAACACGAATGTAAAACATGAAATTAGGTAGATTAAAATGCATTCTGGACAAAATTCTGCCGGTTTTCAGCGCTATCTGACACAGGTCTTTTCTATTCGACAACAAAAATTGTTTACAAACGTGACAATTAAATTTATATTGAAATCAATATATACAGGAAAACAGAAAATTAACACAACTCTATCTGTTAAAGAAGGTAATAATGTAACGCGGAAAATTTAAGATATTAGAATTTTGACAAGGTCTAGAACCAATGGATTGGAATTATTCTCATTAATTGAAGGCGGTTAAATTTCCATAAATGTGGAAGGCTTGAATCAGAATTGTGACCAATTATGATCAGCTATCCGATATTTTTTATTTCTTTCTCTCCAACTTTTTTTAGTTGCAGAATTGCAAATCTTTTTTAATATTACGCACACACACACATGTATATATATATATCAAACCACGCTGACCAGAAATGCTAAAAATTCCTCAAAAATTAAAATCATAAACGAAACCTTTCTAATCGAACAAATTTTACTGACAGTAAGTAAATCACCTGGAGATGTTTAATTGATGGGAAGATAAAATGGGATGACAATAAAGTTTATAATGGATATTTTTAATAGTAGAACATCTTTTCAGTACTTAGAGAGTTCCTGATCGCGGTTTATCAGTGGCCAAATGGATAAGACCGCTGAGTACTGGCAATTCGACTCGTGTCAAATCCCGGTAAAAGGGCTGACTGCATGGATATTTTCGTGGTTTTTCTTGTGTGTAATCTCAATCCGACACTTTCTTTAAAAAGCTCTCCGAAGGCATCCTCTCTTTTTGGAATATAATCGTAATGTGCTTTTATTTTTCCTGGAGTGCAATAAATCCAGATCAGCTGGCAATCGTACTTTGGCACACAGGCTGTAGGAAATTACAGTACGGTGTTGAAAAACAGTCTTAATCTCTTGTAAGTTTTCAACGCCTGTGTGTGTAGTATTGTTATTGTCTGTGTGCACAGTATAGTTATCGGTTTTGGGGCAAAAGTCCTCACTTTTCTTCAGTAGTTTCTTCCATGTCATCCATGCTTTACAGTTGACTTCATAAAAACAGGGAAATTTTATTATATTCTTATAATCTTCGCTGTTGTTATATTTTGATCTCTACATATCTAGGATGCTCAACTGAATTCGTATTGGAAGCGCAAGAAATATATAATTCGGACTTCTAACAATTTTTCGCCTATAAAGTTTTCAAGCACTGGTAGAAACACTACATATTAAAAGGCCAGCAAATTAAGTGCAAGTTCAATCCATTAGCAGATTATTGGTTGTCATACTGCACAACTTCCAATTAATAGACAAATTATGCGACTCGGATTTATTTCAATAAATGCAGCTAGTATGAAAATGGTCAAGATGCTACAGATTCACGTTCGAAAACTAAATGTATTTATTTAAATAGTATAACTCTTCAATAAAAGTATGTTGGTTGTAAGTTGCATAGATGTAATCGATTTTAACACATCATCACTCACTGCATACCATAACCTAGAAGTTTCTGAAGAATGCTGTGCTGTATTAAAGGAGCAGTGTTGCATGCAAAAAGTATACAAAAGAATGTGCGAATGTCCTAGATTTGAATACTGGACGTCGGATGAATTATGCATGTCTTCATGACCCCTGAAACATTCTCTTTAGCAAATGCTGTCCAGCACGGCCGATCGATACAGATTCCTTTCTTATGGCAGTTTGGCTGCTTTTAAGATGTCTGGTACTTCTTCACTAGGTTGTGTAGGCCTCTAAGTGCGTGAATATGTTGACAATCCGTTTGCATCTATACGTCCAAGATGCATACCGCAGATAATAGCTAACAAGACAACTAGTATCATCTAGCGAGAAACCATAAAGTCCCACTATTCTCACATGGGCGTATGTTATAACTTTGCGGAGGAATTACTAAAGTAAGTATGTTCAGCTTTAGTACGTATATTTAATCCACTGAATGTACGGGTGTTTTGAAATTAATCGAAAAAACTTTAAGAGAGAACATTCGAAATAAATATGTTTCATCATAAAATACATGCTCGCACGTTAAGCGGTTAGACGCTGGGATGCGGTTTCCGCTTCCTCACTAATGCCACCTTTTGTACTGCAAAGACATGTGTCGAGGTCCGTTTTCTCATCATTCGTACACTGACCCATTTCAAGTTGTAATGACGGTGAAACAAAAAGAAATCTGGATTCAGCTTCGAATTAGGATTTACCCTCGGATATCTTCCAGAGTGTGACGTGTCCAGTTCAGTGAAAATTAGGTCATTGAAGACACATTACGCAATTAAACCTCCAGCTGAACATGGCTATGTAAGAATAAAGAAGTGACAGACCTAAAAAAGGGGTAAGGAAGGAATATGAAATAAAAACATGGACATGTATTTCGTCAATTAAAAAGCGAATTTGTTTCAAGACTGCAGATTTATACGCGTATCTGAAAGCGTACTAGCGTAATATGTGGTTGCAAAAGACACGCATGTGCGGAAACAGGAAGCATTCTCCATAGAATAACATCTTAACCTCATGGATCATGCATTTTTACAATGACAAGTGCTTATTTCATTGTGCCATCTGTGGTTACAGTGTGACTGAATGCATATGCTTGATTCAAGAAGATGTCAGATTTTCACAGTCTAAACAAACTTTCTTAAATTTATGTTAAGAGTTTATTTCACTATATTCTAGTCCCCTACGTAAAGTTCGTTTCATTTGAAACATCTTGCATAATTTCAAGTCACCCTTGCCCATCAATAGCTCAGCAAAAAATTATTCCATGATAGTTTTCGACGATCGAGTTAACTACATGACGTTTCCAAATTTTTTTTAGTTTGTGTGTAACGGGAATATTAATTAGTTTCACATGGAAAGTTCTCTACGATAGAAAGCTTTACATGCTTTGCCACATTTAATTAACCAACCAACCATCCGAATCTTACGCAAGAGCGAAACATCATTCAGTCATCATTAAAGAACATCATTCGCTTTTATTTCTGTGAAGAAAATGTACCCAATTTTTATAAAGTTTATTTTAAGTTTCTAAAGCATAAACTTTACGAAAAAATTGTAAAGATAATAAACCAAAATATTATTAGTCCAAAAGGGCTATTAGTCTCGAAGTGCGATTTTGCGTAATAGACGCAAGTCTTAAAAATAGTTCTTAAATTTTTTTTTTACTTTTGAATCTGATTGAGTTAAACAAAAACGCATTTAGTTCATGCTATATGTAATTAAAAACATTCAATATTTTTATATATTACGTTATATATTTTTCAATTTAGCGTTATTTTACTTTTCGAGTCTGTTGACATTTGGGAAAAAATAAAATATTATTCTTTTATATTTTATCTGTCTGTTATAGTTTGCCATCTAAACTATTTAAAAGCAATAGATGCAGTCTTAAAAATATTATTTTTTTACTAAAAACATGGAATGTTTTTTACTTTTTAAATATACAGAGGATGTAAAATGTTCCCTTGTTAGTCTTAATGCATAATCATCTAATATCCTATAAAATGTATTCCAACTGGTCCATGTCTATTGGTAATCTGAACTAATAAACCATATTAAACATTAATAATAAACAATATTAAACGCCCTTCTGGGTGACAGTTAAAATTTGAAACGTTTCTGACATTTTTTTTGCAGTTAATTATTTACAGTATTTACAGTTTTATATTCACAGTTAATTATTTACACCAATTTAACACATCGAATGTAAAATAGAAAGGTAGTCAACTGCATTATGAATATGACTCTCATATTTAAAACACATCTATTTGTAAAAGTCTGTCTATTTGTATTGTAATAGAAAATAGCAAATTACGTACAAGGGACTAGGATATATTAATTTCTCTCTCAGGCCCTTAAACTGAATGTAAGGCAGATATTGATCCAACCTAATGATACCAAATGCCATTAAGAAATTTCTTAACCGAAGATTTCATATTTTTAATAAATATTTCTTCCACTTAATTGCACTTAAATGACAGCTAATGTTGGGTGGTGAAACCCAAAGGTTACCTCTGTGCCATGTTCAAAGCACCTAAAAGAAATCTTCTTAAAAATACGTCCCACATTAAGCATTTTTATCGATTACATAATCTGATATCAGGAGGGTCGTGAAATATTAGCAATTAATAAGCATCAGTTGTTAACAGCCATACAAAAGAATCTATTGTAATGTTGTTATGAATAAATACGGATCTTTGTTCTTGACACATCAAATAAACTTGAATGATTAGTTTATTGCAAAATAATTTCATAGGATGATTGTTTAATATACCTAAATAAAGCAGTTCCAGTATTATGCATAAAGAATCTACTGCGACGTATGTTTTTATACATTTCCAGTACTATAGTTTTATGTAATTATAACAAACAACTTTATATTTGGAAGTTTAAACATAAAAAAAACTGTAGTAAGACACTTCAGTAAAATGTAGTAAGTTTTTAGTAAGATGGCTTACAAAACTTTTTTATGTCTTTTTATTTTTAACGTTTTGCGTGTTAATTTTATTTATTAAATATCATGTTCTTCGCAATTACGGCTCATAAAATTCAATACCACAGCAAAATTTTTATATAAAGTATGTATATATACACTGTACGTAATATAAAAATTTTGCTGTTTTAAAATACTTTATATATATATATATATGTGTGTGTGTGTATTATATTTTAAAACAGCCTAATTTTAGAATTTCCGATATACAGTCTCGCGGGCTGGAAATAAATATATTTTATTACGTACAGTGATGCTAATGCTCGCTTTCAAACCTCTGAGTTTATTAATAAAAAATTTATTAAAGTTTACCATAATATGAAATATAAAATTCTAAATTCAAAATTTGGGCTTCCAGGTGCAAATGTTTGGGTGGACGACTACGTTATGTTATTCAAAATTTTATGCCCCTAGATAACGCCATTTGTTTTTCACAATACGATTTCAATATTTTTTTCCAAGCCATTTTTTCCCAATACCATTTTCTAAGTGGTTGTGTTTCTGTACATACTCTTGCCGCAGAGGTCGATGTTCATATGTCAGCTTTAATAATTCGATGACGCAGCAAACATCAGCAAACTACTGATACTAACAACGCTATATCTGAAGCAAAACTCAAACATCGTGCCAGCTACCGTAATGACGCTGGGACACTACACTGTCCGTCATTTCATGTGGATGAAGTGTCTGTCATCCCATGCTGGCATAACATTTCGCAGTCAAATGCTTGGTTTGTGACTTGTCCGGTTCTATTCAGCTTCCTACTTCCCCAATCGTATCACTAACCAGGTATTATGTCCTAAACATGCTGCAATTTACGATATGAAACTTCTGATTTTTGTGGGCAAATTATCCGTTCCCTGTCAAGAGGTGGAACTTCTTTAGATTGCGCCCTTTTACATCGATAAGAGATAGTGATTTTTCCTGAAATGTTTTCTGGTGATAGGTACCGAAGCACAACTTAAACGCTCGACTAGCTACATAGCCAGCACGATAGTCAGAAAGCTCACACATGCGCTATCAGTCTGAAATTTTAGCAATTTTTATAAACAGGAATATAGAAAAACTTTCACAGATCTTCAGATAAAATGGACTTCTGTAGGTCCATTTTGAAAGAAATTTTAAATCCATAAATGGAACATTTGTAAGATTCTGTGGTCAACAGACTAAAAATCCGCGAAGCATTTCAAAAATTCCTTAACTTCTTTATAATGGAATCACTTTAGAATGAATTCATATCTGCATAAATAAAACTCTATACTAATTTGGAACTTATCCTTAAATTAGGTTTACTAATACACACGAAACACAAAAATAATATTAAAACTAATCATAATAATGAAAGTTTTATTGCCGGCAAAGGCAGTATTTTACTTAAATCTACATCATTATTGTTTTTTTTATCGTAACTCATGATTTATTTTAAAAATTCATTTGAAGTTCGAATCTATATCGTGCATCCGATGCTTTCAATTGTTAAAGATACGATAAAAGCTGTCCGGTGATTGGATCTCCTCTCCATGATGAGAAGTCTTTACTGAAATGAGTTAATTAGAGCTAATAACCACTTAATACATAAAATGAGCTAATAATCAATCCCTATGCGAAATTTACGAAATAATGCGCAAATATTTATTTATTTATTTATCACATTTGCGCAATTTTATTACTGTAAATCTCTAATGCCATTACAATAATTTCGAACCTCTTTCCAGAAACTGCCATAATCTTCTTAAACAAATTTATCTGAGAGGACTTTATTCTCCTTTCAGAGCTCTTCTAAACGAATGCTGTATGAAAAAATTCACTCGCTTCGCGTTTGAGAATGCAGTGAGCGACATTAATATTTACGAGTTTGATTCTCAAATGCTGAAAGCTTTCTATTGGTAACATAGGAAAAATAAGAAGGAAAGAGGGGGGGAAGGTTAAAGTGGATATAGCCAAGATTCTGCTTTCCTTTCCGGATGTTCCTGGATAGGATAGGAAGGAAACGGGAGTCGCAATCCGGATTAAGGAGAAAGGCTCTGTTTAGGCATAGTGCATTCAGAATAGTGGAAACAAATCGTGACTTAACCTTTCTTGGAAAACGGTTGAAGAAACTGAAATGGAACAACTCCCTTTTTAATAATTCTAAAAGGAAGCATTTCAGTTTTAAGGTAAACGTAACCAATACTTTGCTTAACAAAAATTAAAGGAGCATAAAAACTGAAATAATAAGCATAGTTTAGTTTAAAAAACAAAAACAAAAAGTACAGATTAAATAATTTATAATTGTTTATTTCTTAAAATTGAATATTTTTGAAAACAAGAAAGTAAAATAATATTAGGCGAGATAATGACCAAAAGACTTACAACGCTGGCATGAACTCCGATTCACGACGGTTCAAACTTTTGAATTCAAAGAGATTACACTATAAATCGCGCTTCTAATTTTTAATTTTAATCTTTTTCGATGTAGCAATAAACAGTACCGTATAGTGAGGCATATATGCTAACAGTCAGATACAGCATGCTCTTTAAGTACACTCACGTTTGTGAAAATTGCAACACCATGAAGGACTTACGCGAGTGAGCTGAAATTTTCAGAAAATGCAAAGTAGCGCATGATATGCAAATGATTAGAATTGCAAATCCGTAGCGCATGCGTATGCTGAGCAGCGCCCTCTGAACGGCTGATGGATCCGAATAAATAGACGGCTGTAGCGAGGCGTGTATGGTTATCGGTGGTTATCTGCTAGTGGTAAACGTTAACTCAATCTGTACTTATGCCTCGTCGACGAAAGAGAGCGAGATTTGAACAACTTACAGAGTTTGAACGAGGGAGAATCATCGGCCTTCGTGAAGCTGGATTGTCGTATCGTGCAGTAGCCTCTCGTGTGCAGCGTAACAGCAGCACAGTGATGCGCGTTTGGAAGCAGTGGACGGACGAGTGTCGGACAACTCGGAAATCCGGGAGTGGACCCCGAAATGTGACGTCAGCTCGCGATGATAGACACCTGGTCCGCATGGCGCGGACGGACCGTACAGCTTCCTCTAGACAATTGGCAGCACTGTGGTCAATAGCTACAGGTGTTTCATTGTGTGCTTCATCAATTCGTAGACGTCTGCTGCAGTGTGGACTGCGCGCACGGACTCCTTTATACAGGATCCCCCTAACGCACGACCATCGCCGCCTGCGGCTACAATGGGCCAATCAGCATAGAGACTGGCGTGCTGATTGGCAGCATGTCGTGTTTTCTGACGAATCCCGCTTTAATTTGTGGTACCATGATGGCCGCATTCGTGTCAGACGCTATGCCGGTGAACGCCACCTTCCGGAGTGCATTATCGAACGCCACAGTGGACGAACACCCGGAGTTATGGTCTGGGGCGCCATAGCATATCATAGACGATCTCAATTGCTACGAATTGTGGGCAATCTGAACAGCAACCGGTATATCCGTGAAGTTCTACAGCCCGAAGCTGTTCCCTTCCTTCAAAGCTTGCCAGGCGCTGTATTTCAACAGGACAATGCCCGCCCTCATACTGCTCGGATTGTTAAATCCTTCTTTGCAGCGCAGCAGGTACAGCTTCTTCCTTGGCCTGCGTGTTCCCCGGATATGTCGCCAATTGAACATGTGTGGGATGTCATTGGTCGGCGTCTTGCTCGTGATCCTCGTCCTGTTGCGTCTGCAGACGAACTTTGGGTACGCGTACAAACGATATGGAATGCTCTTCCTCAGTCAGACATTCAAACTTTGTTTGACTCCATGCCACGTCGTGTAGCAGCACTTATTGCGGCGCGTGGTGGCCACACAAAATACTGATTCTGATCTCTTGTTCTTGTTTGTTTGCTTTGAACATTTAATCATTTATTTGTACCACTACCACTCAACTGTGTATTAAATTGCATTCAATTATGACGATTCCTTCTTGGTGTTGCAATTTTCACAAACGTGAGTGTATTATGGTAGTTAAATTCTCAACAAATGTTGAAGCTGTACTACCTTCTACTACTTATTTTGAGATATATTAAAATAAGGACTTTGTAAAAGGGAGCTGGCGCATTCCGCAATTTTAAGCCTCTTCACTTCCAACGGATTAAAACTCTTTGAATCACACGCACCTTTCTTTTTTTTTTTTTTTTTGGCCAGGTTTGTCTTTTAAGATATTATTTAGAAAGTTAGTACTGCGAGAACTAGATAGCTATAATGGTAATTTAGAACAAAAATGATTTTTAAATTTTTTTATTAAGAAGCTAACTTGAAACTTTGAAAAAAAAAAAAAACTAAATTCGCACTTTTTGTACACTTAGAAACACCGGCTAGGACATCATACTCCACTACTTTTCAATAAAAGTAGTAAACTAGTTTCCAATACAAGTAGCTAAACCTAATTTTATTTCTAAATCTCGCGTAACAAGTAACTTGCGCTACATGTTGCCGACCATCTTTTAAAAATTTAGCGAATATTAGCGATGGTGTATGTTTTTGCAACTTAAAAAAGTGGTGAAATTTACCGAAATTCTCTTTTTCTATTTGAATTTTATACCATAATACGTTATATTTTGCAAACTGAAGTGCATTATTTCATTACAATCGATTATTAGTTTTTTAATATAATGTAGCTTATCTCAATATGTTATAAAGGTTTATAAATACGCAAGCAGTGTAACGATAAAAAATATAGCATTTATCAATACTGAACATTTTCAACATACAAATCTAAAACAGTTTAAATACTTCAAACACAATTTTATGCCAATTTCTTTGATCAAGTTTGATAAATTTATAACAAAATGTAAAAATGACATCAAATTACTTAAATAACGTCATCAAAATGTAAAAATGACATCCATTTCGAAATTTAACTCGGATTTCCATTAATAGCTTTTCTGTTTGTTACAAGACTGGTGATCTTAAATTAGTATTTTAAAAATTTTCTTGAGTTCTTGGTTTGTTTTAGTACATTGCAATTGCAGAGTTGCACTACAAAGTATTTGGATATAAAAGCAAAGTAAATGGAGTTTATTTCTATAAGATGAGCATAAACTTCATTTAAAATTCTTTAATCTTACACAATCTTAACTGAGATTGCACAATATTTCCCATGTACATTACACATGTTACTAGATACGTCATAAGTTGTACATTAGAACAAAATTAAATAATGTCTTTGTATTTTTTGAAATTACTACATGTTAATATTTAAAATCCATTTAGAAAACGTCATAGAAACAAGTACATTTCAGTGATTTGTAGGCATGATTTCATCTTGTAAACACAGCCCCCATTTGCTGGACAGCTTTTATTTCCAAGTAATAGAAAAAGTTAGAAACACTTGGGCTGAACTCAAACGGCGAGCCGCTAGGTGGTATTAAAAGGGTATAAAAAATGGCATAAAAAGGGTCGGTCCTCCCAGCGCGATGTTCGGCCACCCTTTACCTGCCTCCTCCATTCGTTCCCGGGGAAACCACGTACAGAGATAGAATTATGCTATGCGCCCATGTGGCAATACTTGACAGTGCACTTTGTGTGGTAGTCCGACTATTACAGGATCAGTCAGTCAGTTAATTATTTACCTTCGATTGCCGAGAGGATGGCTGAAGTACACTTTCATCCGTGAAGACGTGTCAAATACCCACAGCTCACACACATGGTCATCTACGAATCCGCATGCCACACGTCCCCATTCGCTCCAGCCGCAGTTCTCCTTAAATATGGGCAGGGATCCTGCATGACCATTTAGTTGGCCCATACCTAGTACCACACCATCTGGACGGCAAATACACATTCCTACGAGAGGCGTTGCCGAAACTGCTGCTCCGATACCAACCCCCATCAGTCGAGAAAGTGATTCCAACACAACGGTTAGCCTGCATATTTCAACTTGGGTGTGCGAAACATTTTAGATACAAAGTTCCGAGGGCGATGGATCGGTCAAGGTGGTCCCCAAACTTGGCCACCAAGATCACCGAAGCTCTCGTGTTAGGACTTTTCTTGTGGGGCCATATGAAAAGCCTAATCTACGAGTGCCCCGTTGAAACCAATATGGATCTATTCGTCAGGATCCTCGGTGTTGCCACCAATACTCGGGAAATGCCTGGTATCTTCTCAAATGTGCGTCAGTCCCTATCCTGCAGGTGTGAGGCCTGCATTACAGCTGGTGGTAGGTCTTTTGAACATGCACATGAATAACATTCCTGTTAATAAAATGTTTTCTGAAATGTCTCCTCTCATTCCTGTGTTGATTCTTTAAATGTGACAGTGAAAAACTATCTTTTACCTTCTCACCGCTTGTGTTCCGACCATACATCCTATAACGAATATTACTCATATAGCTACGTTCCGTTATAAGGTATTTCTACCGCTTCTTAGCATACCTTCGTGGTGTAATGGTCAGCCCGCTCGATGCGTTTTCGAGGACATCGTGGTTCGAGTCCGGACGAGGGCATTGCTCATTTTCCATCTCTCCTGCATTCAAAAAATACTTAATGTCTCTACAGTGGCGCCCGAACAAAAAGGAGATGGATGATGATTCTCCACCACCAGGATTTTGCGACTGGGTCCCCTAATTCCCAGTCGCGCTTTAAAAGGGAAGTATATAAGGTATTTCTCCCCCTTCTTGGCATGCCTTCGTGGTGTAGTGGTCAGCACGCTCGGCGCGTATTAAAGAGGTCCGTGGTTCGAGTTCTAGAGAGGGCATTTCTCATTTTCCACAACTCCTGTTTTCAAAAAATACCTAATGTCTCTACACTGTCATTTCGTAAAATTTTGCCCACTTTTTCAGATTCACCCTGTATACGCACACACACATACACGCTTGATGAGAGCGATTGAAACAAAAAGGAAGATGTACATCTAGGTGTTAAAGCAGTGCCATATGCAAAATTTCTATGCTCTACAACTAATCTTTTTTTTGAAATTATACGAGATACATACTTACGTACTTCACGAAAAAATCTCTTCTGAGTCCATTTTACAATCTTTATAGGCGTGTGTCGTGTATGTACATGTGTCGTGCAGAAAAAAAAATCTTTCAAATGGATTCGAGAGCAGTCAAAATGGATATTTTCTCTGAAATATGACATCCTAAATTTTTTGCAATACTCCCTTTGCTTTGTGAAAGGAATCAAAAATAGATAAAAAGCATGATGACATTACATTAATTATCTCAAAGAAATTTTGCCTTATAATATGTTGCAAGATTGAAGTTAGTTACCGAACGCCTTGTTATCTTTTGCGTGAAATATTTTAATTCTCAATAAAACATCATCTTTTCCGTCCAAAATATAGAATATAATATATTTAACTGCATGATCTATATTGAAATAAAACATGATAGACGGATCAATATAATTTCCTCTCTAGCTTTAAACTAGGAATTTGCAAACTAGGTATTATAATTCGATATTTGGCCTACCGAATTAAAACAATCGTATTATCTGGAATTTTTCAAATATCCGAATAGACTATAGTTCTAGTTAGTCCATATATTTGGACATTTAGCGCATTTTCAACTTTAGAAGCTTTCCTAGCGATGCAGCATATTTTAAGAACTGACATTCAAAATAAAATTTGCTGCGTTTAAATCATGAAAAAACGCAGCCTGAGACTTCCATATGTTACTCAGACACTTGCAACAGTGGTCTTCAAATTTTATAAACTTAGGGAACTCCGAAAATTATTATTATTATTATTATTTTGTACAGCCTCTGAAGCTTTTAAATATTTTCCTCTCTATAGCATCTAAAAAAGATTTTTTTTGACAAAATCCTCATCATATCCTGAATGTTAAATGAAAAATAAAAAATAAACTGGAAATATATCAATATTGCTTATGAAAAATGAAATAAAATCGCTATTTCAATAAAATTTTACTCATAAAGGCTGATTTATTTAATTTTATTTTAAATAACTGTAAGGTTTATTATACGTTTTCTAACAGTTATTTTAAGTTTTGTATCTTTCCTATCTTATTCTAATTTCAGCTTACAATTTCCTGCGAGAATGTGAATTCAGAAACGCAGAGAATGCAAATGAAAATGAGTATTATTTAAGTCGTGACTTAACCGACTTCGAAAGAGAGTCTGATTTCCTGACTAGCGTGCGTTTGCCTTCTGGCCACATCTCTCTTAGCTGTTACTACGCTCGGCCACATCTAGGCCCTTGCTAGGCTTCGCCGATTCAATTAATACTTAGGGCCAACTAGTTCGATACTGATAGCTCATATTATTTAAGAGCTTTAGTTAAGCTAGTTTTAGTTCAAATTATTAGTATTTAAGTTCAAGTCCGAGTGGTGGTTTTATTGTAAAGTTCCAAGCCGGAACTGATTGTAAATATATTGAATAATAAAGGGTTTTAAACTCTTCTCAAGTCTTACGTGTTCTGTTCACACTTAAGCCATTATTCGCTTGTTAAGTGTCCGTGGGGTTCCGAGTCAGAACTATAGATTTAAAGAGTTGAACCCTACATAACAATTACGATGAAAATGAATAAAAAATATATTTGATTCATTATTTTAGATGATTAGTTCTGAGACCTGCCGTAGCATTAAAAAAGTCTTACTAAATTTGATTTCGTTTTGCAGCCTCCTTCCCACCCAGAGCTGCATGAAACCTCAAGTTTCTGTGGAATACAGTTTGAAGAACATTGTAGTATAGTAATAGTAGCTTACACTAGAAATCCAAATTCTTTGTTACTAACTTGAAGGTAATTTTAGCTTCTGAAGAATGCAGAACCGTGTTGTTAACCTTTCTTACTAATATCCGTATTACATAATCTTCTTCCTCCTAACGATTAATTTAATTACAATGTCCGACAAGACAGTCGTCTTAAAATTCTTTTTCGCAAATGCAAGGAGCAGTTTTTTGAAAATTTTTCGAAGATCAATCGGAGAAAAAGCATAACTCACCCACTTTCGATAGCAGCATTATTTATATCTCCTCTCGGAGGAAAAGGCAAAAATACTCTTATTCTCGCATTCAAATGCAACTTAGCAACAAATGTGCATCTGGCGTATTTTAGAAGAAGAATAAAAATTGAAAGTGAAGCTTTCTTTTCTGCTCCCGATGTAGGACAAACTCGGATCAATAAACAAACAGCTCTTGTATTTCTGTTAACAAAAGAGTTGTTGTTCTATTTCTCTTAAGAGGCACAGAACTTAGTTCAAACCGTGAATCATATTTTCTTTTCAGAAACACTTTTTTGTTCGCATATACTGATAAGTATGCATATATGTACGTACACGAAACGAAATGTAAGGAGTTGAGTGCTTTCTGAATGTTTATGTATAGCTTCATATTATTCTTAGATGGAATTTTGAATGCAAAAATGTGACTGAATATTTCAGATATATATGAAACAAAATGAATTATTTAATGGAGTTTAAGAGCGTCATACACAGCAAAAACACTCAGTTTTGTTTGTTGTCGAATCGATATTTCATGGAAAAATGATTGCCAGAGCCTTAAGGAGGTAACTTCAGTTTTTTTTTTTTTTTTTTTTTTTTTTTTTTTTTTTTTTTTTTTTTTTTTTTTTTTTTTTTTGATGACGATAGATCACTAGCTCTCAACTTGTTTTGTCCTATGTACACCTTTCATCATTGTTAGATCAATGTTAGTTCGAAAAATATATACGCATTTATTTAGATTTAGATAATTTTTTAACTTGCTATATAAATTACACAAAAGTACACAAAATGTTGATTAACACCAAAACTTGATTAAAAAGCAGTATTGTATAGTCGTAAACTAAAGCTGAATACTTTACAGCTAACTAAAAAAGCTGGCCGTATTCTCCCTTTCCGGAAATTATGAAATTCTACCCGAAAGGAATCCGCCTGGTTGAGATCTACAATAATTTGTTCTATAATACTCGGGTACAAGCTTAAAGTTCTTATTAAATAAAAAATTATGAAACTTAAATTATGAATTTCATAATTTTTCTTACTTATTGTCTATTGAAAAGCACTGAAACTTTTTAGTGGAAATACTTTACGGCATAACTGGTATGGACGAAAAAATAATTGCAAATCATTTTTGAATTCATACCAGTTATGCACATTCAAGCGTGTACGAATCTTTTTTATTTATTTAATTAATCTTTTTTAATACCTTTGCTTCGTGCGAGGAAGTAAAAATAGACTAAAAAGCATGATGAGAATATTTAGTCCTCAAACAGTAGATATGTAAATTGTTAAAGTATTCAGAACCTTGTGACCTTCTTTCTTCTCACCTCTTCGACTCAAAAAATATATACGCTATAGATTTTCATGTTTGTTCATTTGTTGAATCGGTTATGGCCAAGCCTGCGAGAGTTCATGGCAGATGCTCAGAAATCATAGTATATGAGATGCCTTTTAATTACTAACATCTGATTATTTTTCTCAATTTTATCTCTATTACATACAGAGTTAATTTTCATAATAAAATATATGCAAAGGAAAAGCGAATCTGTACGTACTCACTTGTTTAGAATTTTAATATTTCATTCAATTAAACAGAAGTTAATTTTTGACAATGTTTTCTCCGTTTCTCATAATTACTTTTAATTTACTTTAAAAATGAACTTTGAAAACACTTCAAAAATGAAGTTATTTTAGATAGAATCTATTCTTTTTTCTACTACCTTGACTTAAGTTAATTGATCACTTGATTAAGGTAAACTTACTTGAGAGTTATCTATATGTCTACGGGGAGAAATGCTTTCGTGGCGAACTTCTTAAAGCAAATTGGCTCAGCTCAACGGCTATTGTCATGATTAAACTGTCTTTTTATTTTTCTCTTGCTTGTTAAATATTCAGTTATGTAATTCGTTCAATTCGAAAGCCGATTTTTTTTTATTCAGTGCGGACCGAAATTTTTAACTTCTATGTACTGTAGATAAATTTATCTGAAACATTTCTGTGAGTGTTATTCCTAAGCATTAAAATTATTTATCATTCAGTAATCAAAGTCGCCACTTAGCGCACGCTCTCCATTTCCAAGGCAGCGCAAAATTAAAACAGAGATCATATCTGGTACCATATGTAGCGTAGGATGAAGAGGAACATTACGAGGAGAAGGAGTGTAATGGAGCATTTTCTTGGATTTGTGCCCAAGTCCTACAAGCGTGTGAAATTCCAAACACGTAGTAAGTTTGAGGCTTCATCCATCTAAAAATTGCAATCTTTCAGATCCGCAGGATTAGTAATTTATCGAGAACAAAACATCTCTTCCGAAACTGCTTTCATTGGTTAGCTGATTGATCTCCATCGTATAACAGATGATATGGAATACGAATAAAGGACTATGTTAGGTTTAATACATTAGTTTTGCCTCACTGATGCTTATAATCGTAGTTAAAATTAGTGTCGTATTATCCAAGGATTCAACTAAGTTTTAATTAATATACAGCAGTATCTTCCATACTCGAGGTAACCGTGTCCGTCAGTATCCTAGATTGTTTGAAATTGGACTATCATAAAAACTGAAGATACACAAAAGTGGTAACTGGTTCCAAAGAACGTTTTCTCATTATTTTTTAATAAATCAAACGCGATTAGTAAATTAAGATGTCTTAGCTTTTAATATGCATATTTTTTAAATTCCTTTTTTCTTCTCAAAAGTTACAATATCGATGTCAACAGAGTTTTCTTCTTTGGCCTTTTCTCGTCAGGCGTTTTCTTGTAGCAACACATTGCTTTATTTACCATTCGGTTAACTGAAGCATACGTTAAATATTGGGATCAATTTCTGAAATATGCTCTAATAATATTTCAACCATTCCAATAATTGTTTTTAGTGCTCAGCAGTTAATTCTTGTGCAGGCCTTTCAACATATTCGTCCTTGTATAAGTTGTTCTGTCGCTCTTCGCAAGCCCTCGTTCATCTATGTTAAGTATTTCATTAGCTAATTAATTAGGATGCGATTTGATCCTTCTCAACTACGTTGATGAAATCTACCTGACTGAAATTAAGTCACTGCCCAATTTCCACTTTGCTGTTAGTGATTTCAGCACAGCGTGGTTTAATATGTTTCTGACTCCCCTTCTGTTCCTTGTCAGTAATACTCCATCTATATTCTCGGTAATATTTTTGACGCTGTAGGTTCTCCCTAAATAGTATAGGAAGTATGGGAAAAATGCCTTCCATGACATAATGGACTACATGAGGTATTGCTGTAGTTCCTTTATACAAACTGATAGATTTACATTATTATCGTTATAGTTATGCAATGGCAACAGAAAACTACGCTCTTAATTATGTTCCCTTAACTTTCATGGTAAATTAAAGTTGTCAGGTTGATCATTAAACAACTTTACACAAAACATATTTTTTGAGCAAATATATTTTGATTCTATAGATATTAGAGTCCTTCGGAATATGAAATACAGTTGATAAAAAGAAGGGAAAACACACATTTTCCCCAAGCTCAATATTTGAAACCAAGGCAGGTTTCCCTTTTGCTAAGTGACTATTCTTTGTTTACGAAACTATGTTCAACTTGACGGCTAGTAAAAGAGGCTGTTATCTTACAGCAATGGCCGCTAATTTTATTTGCTGATTTGAGAAGGCAATTTAAATGACACTAAATATTAATTGCTCGTCAAGATAAGTTCTTTTGACAGCTTCATCTTTACTCTAGACACAAAGGGATCGATTCCGCAAATGGTGAGGTTAGAATTCAAAATATTTATCATTCATTCTCTAGAAGAAGGTATGCCTTGCGTATACTAATTTCTCGTTTAAAAAATATTTTAGTATTAATATATAAAAAATTTAGCAAAAAATATTAAAGCAATAAATATGCCTCAGACTGAAATTTTCTAGCTATGATGCCATTCTTGTCAATGTAAAAGTGTGTTTTAAGCTGAGTATTTTCAAGATTTTCGAAGATTTGATATCTGTTTTTGTTAGAAAGGTTAGTCTTTTAACAGGATATGTAATTCTAGTATTTCGAAGAAAGCATAGCCATTGACTAAAATTAGATTAATCTGAAAATTTGTCTTAGGCGTTGGTAAATGGGTATGTATTTTTAAGATTGTACATTAAGTTTTAGCACTCTAGAGAGAAATCATCAGAAATTATACCTTACAATAAATCTTGCCCGCTTTGAATATTATGATGAAAATACTTTTAATGCAATATCGTACCGAAGGTGCCAGGTTTCTGGAGATGGCATGGATACAAATTGTCTGCCCCTTCATAAGAAGTAAGAGTGGCCCTTCTATTAGGTGTTTCCATAAAAAAAGGACCACCGCTTCCGGCTTTACTAGCGGCCAAAGCCGAAAATGACTAGTGCCCGTCATTTAAAAAGAAAAAAAAAAGCTTTTAATGCAATGCATATAAGAGTTTTAATGTTTTTGGACCTAATACAGGAAATGGTGGCAGTGAAATGTTTTCAAAGAAGGAAGGCATTTGTATCTAAATTAGAGCAAGACGAGCGCTCATTATCCTATAATGATAAACATAGACTCTATAAAGTCATTAAATTTTTTTAAAGCAGGAGACGTGAAAAATCGGCATTTTCCTCACCGGGACTTGAACCCTGGACCTCTTGAGTACGAATTGAGCGCGTCTCCAATTACGCCACAAAGGCAAAGGAAAGGAGGGAGAAAATACCTTACAGACTCCTTCCTCCTTTTATAAGGCGTCTGATGTTTAGGGGACCCAATCGCCAAATCCTAGTGGTGACGAATTATCGTGCACCACCGTTTAGTTTGAGTGCCACTCTAGAATCATTAGGCTTTTTTGAAGCAAGAGACGTGAAAACTGTGCAGTGTCCAGGCCGGGACTCGAACCCTGAACCTCCCGAATAAGCGTCGAGTATGCTTCCAATTATACCCTCGAAGGCTTGTGGAAAGAAGGTACAAAATACCTTATAACCCAGATATCCATAGCATTACATCTTCTGAGAAGGAAGCAAAAGATTTCATTTTAGCTGGATAAAGGCAAGCGTGAGGATAGCGAAGATGTTATCGAGCTAATGATGTTATATTAATAATAGAGAAGCTAATTATATTTCGCAGAAGAAGAACATGGTATCGCTTCATTGCTATTAATTAATTAAAAGCTTTAGCACTCCTCAATGCTGTTAGGTTAAAAAACTTCAGTTTCACATTTGTGGTTATGTGAGTACGTGAGTCTCCGTGGTATGTAAAAGTCAGAGATTAGCTTCGAATGCCGCATTTCAGAAAGATTTATTACAAGCATTTTACTGTTTTTAGGAAAGAAAAGAAATGACCAAATTAAGAAGTAATAGGTTACTGCAAATTAAAGTTAGAATTTTATCTTATGTATATATATATATATCCATTATACTTTATATTTACATCAGAAAACACTATGATATAGAATCATTCCAAATACATAATCTTGTATATAACTACAATTAATTAAGTCAACTTTTAAATTTTAAATAAATTTATTATTACATAGATGAAATGATTAAGCTTTCAAGAATAAATAAATAAAAATATACAATTTTTTTCACAAATAAAAATAACAGTATATTATATGGGGTCATTACGTTTCATACGATGCTAAATAATGTTTTAATTTCCCGCTGACAAAAAATTCCCATATGAATTATTTTATTAGACCGCCATAGTATTTTGGTAAATATAACAACGTCGCACTGTGGACTGTTGGTTCAATGATACACCGAGAACTAAATTTCTCAGTTTTCGATAGGTGTTGAACAAATGCATTGCAGCTACACTTCTGAATAAGAAAGAATAGCCATACACGCTTTTATAAAAGTAAAAATATCGCTTGTATAAAAGGAAAAATTTTTCATGATTTAGGCGAATGATTTTAAATTTCGCATCAGAAGGATTTTTTTTAAACTTTATTCATATTTCCCGTATGTTATACTTTCAATTCACTAGTCCAAATTACTCACATTGTTTAAAATTGACATGTTTGGACACTGAATAAGATTTGAAATGACGTGTAAGTTACATGCATTTAGCATTATCAATGAAAGAAAAATGACTCTTAAAATTGCAGTAGAACTAAATTTCAACAGAGGACGTAATCACAGCTTTAATGGTGACCAGGCAGAACTTGGAGCAACCATTGTAACAAGCAATGTAACTGATCATATTAAGTTCCTTTAAAAATGCAATTTATTTTAACTAAATACCATTTATAATTTAAATCACAATTTCAGTTGGAAACTATAAATTATTAAAAATGGTTTTTATCATGAGCTACAAAAAAGTAATTATTTTGATAAGGAATAACATATTTATATGTAACAGTATTTGTATAATAAAATAATTATTGCAAAGAAAATATAAAAAAATAGTTACTTTTCTTAGAGGTAGTCTAAAATATTTTATTACGTACGTAACGTTATAATAGCGTTATTACGTATATATAAGTCATACTTAATTTAAGGATATATGCACGTTTTCAGTGATTAAAAATGCGGTGTTTTAAAGAATAATAAAGAATAAGTAAAATACTAATTATGAATGAAAATTTTTATTTTGACCCCAGCCGTATTTCGTAACTGCACTTGACATTTATATTAGATTTTTCCTACTATAAATTATCTGACAATTTCATTTAAATGCTTATCCCCTTTAAATTTCATTGAACTTTAAACTTCACACAAAGGTTTTTTCCACATCATCTACGCTTTAAAAGGCAGCCGAAAACACTTCTAACGTTTTCTTTTAAATACAGTTATTGATATTAGCAAGCCAATAAAATTTACGTAATTATATTAAATAGATCCTTTCTAAGAGCTTACATGATAACTAGGTAGATGTCAGCAGAATGTTAATCAAATTACATATTTAACTATGTAATTCTATTGACTATATCAGTTATACTTTACATTTATTACTATATTCTATACTTATTAGAACTTGACCTTGAACATGACCTTGGTCATCTTTCGAACAATGCGTAAATTCAACAGCATGGTTAACTCTCAAGATCAATAATTACAATACAATGTTATACATCACGAATTGAAGTTTTAGTATTTAAGTATAAAATTACACGCACAGCGAACAGTATATGTATCTGATAGACCGTAGAAAATTTTGCTAAGTTGAGGATTGAATACCTCATTCCTCAGCATAAAAATTAGGACAAGACATATTTTTACTAAATTACTTTACTACTTTATTTTTGTTATTATTAAAAAAAAGAAATCTTTTGTTACTCAAGAAAAATTAACGTTCATTAAGAGTAAAACATAAAATGGTATTGATAATGCATGAAAGGGAAAATAAAAGTCTCGATAAAATAATGGAGAAAATGACAGTGCAAAGTAAGTGTTGAAATTCTCTATGTGACAATACCGAGACTCTTGGAATGCAAATTTAAAGCTTCAGAACTCAACTGACTTTTTAGATACACCGTCGAATTAAAAATTTTAAGTTTCTTACAGACATTAATCTGGATAGCTTATTAATAGTTATAATAATGCAAAATATTAATTGTTTTAAAGCTTCATTCACAATGAAGTTCACAAACCAAAATAATATGTCTCTAAGTGAAACGTAGATTCTAATCGCCAAATTTCTAGCCATTAGAATAGCTTAGAATATTATAAAAAAAAAAAAAAAAAAAAAAAAAAAAAAAAAAAAAAAACCGCACCCTATTTAGTTGATCTCCCTCTTCAATTTGCAACGCATGTGTAGAAACTTGTCCACGAAGGAGAGGGAAAAGAAAAACATAAATCAATTTGAGTATTGAGCAAGATTTGTTTGAAACCGTAGGCGTGTGAAATGTCTGTAGCAATTACACTGCCCATTTGATGGATAATAAAGCGTGAAAGTTAATGAAATTGTTAAAAGCACTCGTATCTTGTCCAGGAAAAGTAAACGCATTGAAAAGAATTTCTTTCTTTTAATTTTCATCTAGCCTTTCTTTATACGACGTTTATCAAATTTCATGAGATATCAAATATGTGAGATACTTGCTATTCTAAAGTTTTTCAGAAATGGTTTCCTTTGAAAATGGTTTGAAAAATTGAAGAAAATTGAAAAAATTGAAAAATTGAAGAAATGGTTTGAAAAATTCTCTATGGTTTCCTCAACAAATTTTTACGTAAAAAATAATCATGAGATATCTACCTATAAAATTCTCGAAATTTAACACATTCAAACTTCTTAGCCTTATTGACGACGATAGAGATAAATTATCTATATAAAACAACGGATAAAGTATAAAACAATATGAGACAGTATTGATAATTATTAGTCAACACTGTGCTTATGTGTATATAGTAATGAATAATAATAAAACTGTCCTTTTACGTGTGTGGCTGTCTGAAACTTTCCGACTTAAAAGGAAATAGATATTTTTCCTCCAAAATTACCTTTATTTTCGACATAGTCTCCTTGTAAGTCTATACATTTCTACCAACAATGCTCCCATCCTTTTAACCCGCCCAAATAATATGTAGAATCTTTCTCTGTAACATCTCCTCATTTGACGAAAGTCTTTGTCCTCCAAGTGCTTCTTTTAGCTTAGGGAACAAAAAAAAAGTCATTTGGTACCGAGTCTGGCGAATAGGGACGGTGGTCAAGCAGTTCAAATCGTAATTCATGGATTTTCGTTATTGCAACCGCTGAGGTGTGAGTTGGTGCACTCTCTTCGCGAAACAAATTTTTTTCTTTGCAAATGTGGCCGTTTTCTGTCAAGTAACGTTGCATTGTATCAAACTTCATGAGATATGATATGCTTCGGCAATGGTTTTCCCTTTTCAAGGTAATCTATTGAGACAATCCCACGTCTACTCACATTACCATCATCTTAGAATCGTTGCCAAAGGTGATATATTTAAAGTTCGATTTCCGCGTGACTCCGAATTATCCTTAATTTATGGACATGAGTGTATTTCCGATGCATATTTGAAACCTTTTAGTTTTTAATAATAAGTTTGTAAGGATTTATTTTATTCTAGCCAGTTATTTTTAGTCTTCTTTCCTTTCCCTCCTGATTTCAGTTTCCTGTAGGAATGTAAATTTTATATGACGTAGACGTAAATTCTCAACGCGTTTCAGAAGCAATATTTAAGCTACATTTCAAGAGTTCAAGAGTAGTAGCGGACTTTGTTCCGATGTTTACGCTGCGAGTTTAAAATTAGCTCTTTCGTTCGGTGTTTGACACTTTTTCAGTTATACTGATATTTCTCGGTTCGGCTTTGCTGTGTGTAGTCGATTTTAGAATTAGTTTAAGCTAAGGATTACTAGTGTTTTTGTTACATTCTTATTTTTCTGTTACGTTGCCACAAGTGGTGGTGATTTGCGAGCACGGAATGCGAGCATCTTTTTTAATTTAGTTTTAAATACAAAAGTTATTTAAACCTTTTTTCTACAGTAATTATTCTTAAAGACATAGCGAGAATTCGCTGCTTAGTTTTCAACATAGAGTTCAGGGTGAATGCTACCAAAGAGCACCTACAGACTCTACAAGTTACTTTAAAGAGGCATTCGACCAGCAGCATGTTTCACACTGCTAATCTGTGCGAACTGAGATTTTAAAAAGCGATGAGCAAATATTTGATTTTTGTTTTGCGCTTATATAAATCTTCGTATTCCTGTTTTGCACTTTGTGCTATTACAAATGTGCGTCTATTAATCTGGGCTTAGATTTATTAGACAGGCCGCTGCAAAAACAGTTATTATAACAAAAATAATTTGTGATGATTTTAATGAATCAAGCTAGTAATTAATAATAATAATAACAGATACGAAAAACTGCTTTTATATCGCTTAAGTTTTAATTAATAATAGATTAAATTTATAAGAAATTTAATATCTTATGGTTTGCCAAATCGCAATACATTGCTTTTAAATCGCTCAGTTTGTATATCAAAATTTAGTTACGTTTACACAAAACATAATATAAATAAAACACAAAAATGAAAATTCTGGAAATTCAAAATTATGGTCTCGCATGCTAGTGGTCCAGCAGAGGCCTGGCCTACGTATGTTCAACATTTTGTGGCTCTAGATGCCGCCATTTTCCCACAATACGAGAAACATACGTGTATGCTGATTCTTTATAACTAAATGATATAGATCACAGAAAATCACTTTAAAGCTAACTGCTTTAAGGGAAGGTTGCCTTCATAGAGGACTTTTCTACATAGTGTTACAAATTTTATATATAGATATAATTTTAGTGAAATTGCATGTGAAACTGTTGTATTTTTATGCATAATGTAACATTAAAATTCTAGAGAGATGATGCTCTGCCGGAAAAATAAAAATACAATGGCAAGTCTATTTAACACTGAGTAAATGGCTAAAGTTAACACAGTTCTAGGGACAAATTCTCGCCAAATTTGGGGAGAAATCACCAAACGTCGCCAAACTTGGCAGCCATTTGGCGACATCTGGTCCGGTTCTTGTAACACAGTAATAGGTATTGTAATTGAATAAATGTAATTGTTCACTATTTGAGCTGTGACCGTATATGTCTTCCAGTAATGCCAAGAAGCAGAAAGCATTAGAAATATCTCGGCGATCGGCTAAAAACTATCTAAGACCGAAGACAGCATGAATCCCTCAGTAGTTGTTGTTAGCTGTTTAGTTCAGCGTAAATTCGGAGTATTGAGATACCTCCGGGTTAGCGCTCTTTAACGTTAAACACAACACAATGCAAAGCGCTCTTTAAATGCTCTTTGCATTGCGTTGTGTTTAACGTTCTTAGTAGTTTGAAGTGTAACTACTGATGGTATTCTGTGATACTGTGAAGAACCGTACATCTATTTTGGAGGAAAGCTCCAGAACTGTGAATCCTTTGATAAAATAAATTTTACCAACCTATCATCGGACCTGTGTGCATTCAATCTATAACGAACCCGTGAGCATGCAACACTATATTCTTTGTTTTCCACGACTCTGTTTTTTTTCCAATTGTTTCGGATCCTTTCGCATGGTTGCTTTATTATATTTTAGGTTATGAAATTCTGAAACTAAAGCTCCACATCTTATAAATAGATGTGAAAGAATGGAAGATACAGGATTTTTAATTTGCCAAAATTGGGTAACTGAAACGGATAGATTAACAGCATTGGCGAGTTTGGAAATATTTCGAATTTGTTATTTGCAGATTCTGCACTAAGAAAGACACGAGAAAATTCTTCTTCAATAAACATCCTATCCAAAACGTTCAGAGCGCATTAGTGGAGAAAATGTTCTAATGATATAAAATGCAATTCGTAAGCGCTAACAAGTTAAAAGATTTTTGTGGTGTTTTCAGAAAATATTCTCATAAATTATAAAGTCCCACTTTACACTCTAATGAAAGTTGTAAATAGGAAAGCCAATGAAGAAATGATTTTGATCTTGTAACTTATCTATATATTTCTAATCATTGCGTGGGACTGTATTTAAAATTGAAATGTGTGACTGTTTTATACACAATGGTTACATAAGAAAACAATATTTTTAATTAGATTGGTCTAAAAATTAGCTCGTAATACAAAATTAATGTAAAAATGTTGGGTAAGAGCTATTTTTTAATCTTCTTAACATTCTTAGTATAAATCTATAAAGAAGCATTTAGTTTTAAATTAAAAAGTTTTTGTTCAGTTATGTATCTTTTCTAGCTTTCCTCATTTTCGTTTCCTGCCAGAATGATATTTCAGTTTGGCGTGTTATGCAAAGTAGGGTAGAAAACGACTATTTAAGCTGATGTCTGAGTTACTTTATTTCACGAACCGGAAACATTGCTTCTGCAGTAGCCCGGTAATAATCAGCAGTCTAAGTCGTTAGACAAAGCGTGTTCTGCCACGTTGTTTCGCTGCTTTAAGCTTGCTATTTTACGGCTGTGCATATTAATGGCCAGTTTGTGTACGTCGGTGGTAGAGCTAAGAGCCAACTTACATTAATTATTTTTTTGCCGCTTCGGCTGATTATTTAACTTAGAGTTAATGAGATACATGCCGATGACCTCAGAGATCATGTGTTTACATTTGGTATTTCAATTCTGAGTTGCAGCCAAAGTATTGTCTAAGTCTGTAAGCACCAGAAGTGCCGTCTGTAAATTCCTTCTTGAGCTGAATAAAAAGGTCTTTTCACTCTACGTCTTGTCGCTGATACAGTTTGAAATTAGCTGGAATCTTACAAATCTATTAAAAAATAAAACAGTGTTTAACATCAAAAGTAAAAAATACTGTAAAAAATTAATTACAAGCTTTCATGTTAGCACGGCATCGATGTTTTCTGTATCACCAACCTATCGACGGGGGGGAATAGGGCGCACCGGATTTTAAGTGCTTCCTCGTCGCAAAGACATTTTACATTTACAAAATTTATGATTTCTCCAGAGTTCGAACCCGGGCCCAACGATATGGAAGCCAGCTGCGCTCTTTATAATACCGAAGACGACGGCAGAAAGAAGATGCGGATTGGATTGCTTTATAATAACAAACACATTAAGAGTTTCTGCCTATAGAAAGTATAAAGTTTCTGCCTATAGAAAGTATAAAGTTTCTGCCTCTTGAATACGCGCCGAGCGTGCTGACCCCTACACCTCGAAAACATGCAAAGAAGGCGGGAGAAATACCTTATATACTTCCCCTTTAAAGAACGACTGGGGATTAGGGAACCCAATTACCAAGTCCTGGTGCTGGAGAATGGTCATCCACCACCTTTTTTTAGTTCGGACGCCACTGTAGAGATATTAGGTTATTTTTGATGTCAGGAAGCTGAAGAAATGAGCAATACCCTCGTCAGGACTCGAACACGGACCTCTGGACCGAGTTTGCTTGACCATGACACCACAAAGGCATGCTAAGAAGGCGGGGAAAACACCTTATAAAGTTAGTTAAAGCTGGAAGTTGAAAATACAGGAAAAGGCATTCCATAAAAGCATTCCTATTTATAACGGTATATTAAAAGCGACAAAACCGCATTACATTTTCGAGTGAATGCAATCATTCGGTTAAAAAAACGTAACTCCCTTTTACTTATTCTATCCTGTCATTAAAACTAGTGCATAAAATGATTAACAAAAAGCAAGAACTATCTTCCAATCAGAGGTTATTATCAGAAACCCGCCAACTTTAAAATTAAGCAAAATTCCACTTTCGAAGAGGGAAAAACACCTGTTTCAGATTTGCAAAATGTAGAATCTTTCTCTAAATTAATTAAAGCCAATCTGAAGTAGAATTTTTCGTAATTTTAAGACATTTGATCCATTTCGTTAAAGTAATTAAAAATTTAATGAAGCACGCAACGAAGAGAACTGATATGTGATGAACTGCAATGCATTATTTCGTGCTAATCTGGCATGTACGAACTGACGATGAATATTAAAAGAATTATAGCTCTGCAGATTTTCTGATCAGGAATGTTTTGGTACGTATGTGTATGTGTGATAACACGTGTAGAATAATAAAAAGAGCTCTAGATTTCGATATAATCTGAGAACTATATTCCGATCGTTAATGGGGATTTGAAGAGATACATGTTTGTTAACTCATTCTCTTCCATTTGCTTAATCGAATGTGACAATGCGCCTAAATTATACGAAAAAGCAAATGCCGAAATGTAATTCTTATTCTGATGCTGCCATTCCGAAAAAGCATAACTCTATTTCCTTTGCTTATAATTCATATTTACCTATGTGGAATAAAAAGTTTCTTAGTTATAACAGAAAAATGTTCCGAAAACAAAACTGTTCGAAAAGGAAGAACGCCTAGAATTTCAGTCAGTTGTATTCATCTACATAATTATGTTCACAAATTGTTAAATATTTTTCCAATGAGTACTTTCGGTTTTAATAATAAGAAATCATAATTAAATAAGCCCTTATGGCATAGCACTAGATATTAATTTTAAGCTTTGCTTTTTTTGCGCAAAACGTTTTTCAATAACTCATGTAATAAAGATGCAATGGTATAAGTTAAGGCATAAAATTTTAAACTAACATTTTGTAAAGTAGCTTTGGTTAATGATATACATTCCGATGACCTCAGAGATCACGTAATTTATATATAGCTAATATAAATAAACAGTGTTGGTGGCTTATATGATCACATGACTTATGTCTAGCTAAATGTTAACAAACAAGGTCATTCTTCCTCTTCTTCTCTTGCGGAATGTATCTCATTATCCAGTTAATACGACTTATTAAAATCTGCTTTAATTTCTTCTTTTCGTATTCCTTAATAGAATGCAAATTAGGCTGTGCTATTTAAGCTGAGGTTTTTAATTCTTTAGATAAGATCTTCTGACAATCCCGTCTTGCTGTTAATATTTTGGACAAATCTGCTTAAAAGTACTATTCCGGCTCGCTAGCCGATGCTTTAAATACGCGCAGGTAAAATATCTCAGCTAACTTATATCTAGTTTCTTTAATGCGTTATTTTAGATAACGTTACCAACGTGAATTTAATTGACTGTTGTATTAATCTAAATATCGAAAAATGATGGAAGTTTCATCTGTAGAAAACGTTGTGCCTATTCTGCTACATTAAAACTAAAATAAAAAGGTTATTTTAATCTGCTTCTGTATTTTGTGAGTTGTTTAAGAAGTAGTGAAAAATCGCTATTTGTCTAGTCGGATATGCGGGTCTGAAAGAACTCTACAATTTTATCAACTAATATGTTTATGATTAATGCAGCCGACTTTTTCCTATATATACTGGAGTCGGATATAAAAAAAAATTCAAGAATGGAAGGAAAAAAATTCCATCTCCATAGAATGTGTTATGTTTATATTTTTCTGAAGATAAAATCAAATGAATGTTAAGCTTTAAAGAAAACCCAACGAAATCATTGTAAAATTCCTAACCCTGAAATAAGGAACGAAAACTTTTACCAACACAGGCCACACATGATACAGAAAATAACAGATTTGTCAATCTAGTCGGCAACTGACTTTCGTTTCTTTCACAACTTTAAAAAGTTTGTGCAAGCGTAATGATCCTTTGCTGCATTATCCACATACAGTTTCTCATCAACTCGGCGTAAAAAATAGGCAGGAGGAAAATAAAAAAATATTAGAATGACTCCATGAATTTTCAACGGAAATAACATTTTACTTAAACTGAGAAAAAGGTCATACAAAAACTCAATTCTTTCTCTTTGCTAATACAGATTTGTTGTTTGGTTTAATATATTACGCAAAATCGAGATACTGACAGCTCGATATTTATGCAAAGAAATAAAGTCTATAAATTTTGGTAACTTTATTCGTGCAAAAGATTAAGTATATAAATTTTGGTAACTTTATTGCCACAAAAACATTCATCAAAAATTTAAAATGTTGTAGTCAATAAAGGTAAAGCAGAAAGCGATTTTTATTTATAGCAGCACACGTTTAAGACATACAAAGGATGTTTTAAAAAAAAGGAATTTTAGCGTCAATTTTAAATATACACTTCTTAGTTCGTGAACTTCTGTCTTCTTAAATAAGATTATAGAGCCATTAGGATTTATTTGGAAGCAGGAGAGATGAAAAATAAGAAATGCCCTCGCCGGGACTCGGCCACGGAGCTCTTGAATACGCACCGAGCGTGTTGACCACTTCATCGCGAAAGAATGCGAAGAAGGCGGGCCCCTTTTTAAAGGGCAACTGGGTATTAGGGCAACCAATCGCTAAATCCCTGAAGAGAAGAATCATCATCCGCCACCTTTTTTAGCTCGGGCACCAGTTGTAGAGTCATTAGGTTATTTGGAAGCAGGAAATGTGAAAAATGAGCAATCCCTTCGCCAGGACTCGAACCACGGACCTCTCGAGTACGTGCCGAGCGTGCTAACCACTACACCACGAAGGCATGCAAAGAAGGCGGGAGAAATAAGATAAACAAATTTATAACAGTATTAAAACAGAGGAAAAAGAATATTAAAACTGAGATGGAAGTATTCTTTAATAAAAAAACGAGTTGTCTTATTACTTTACTCCTCGAGATGTAAAAATTTCACTGTAAAATGCCTATTACATTTTAATTAGTTGAAAAGAAGAGTTTCTCATATATATATACACTCACGTTTGTGAAAATTGCAACACCATGAAGGACTTACGCGAGTGAGCTGAAATTTTCAGGAAATGCAAAGTAGCGCATGATATGCAAATGATTAGAATTGCAAATCCGTAGCGCATGCGTATGCTGAGCAGCGCCCTCTGAACGGCTGATGGATCCGAATAAATAGACGGCTGTAGTGAGGCGTGTATCGGTGTCGGTGGTTATCTGCTAGTGGTAAACGTTAACTCAATCTGTACTTATGCCTCGTCGACGAAAGAGAGCGAGATTTGAACAACTTACAGAGTTTGAACGAGGGAGAATCATCGGCCTTCGTGAAGCTGGATTGTCGTATCGTGCAGTAGCCTCTCGTCGTGTGCAGCGTAACAGCAGCACAGTGATGCGCGTTTGGAAGCAGTGGACGGACGAGTGTCGGACAACTCGGAAATCCGGGAGTGGACCCCGAAATGTGACGTCAGCTCGCGATGATAGACACCTGGTCCGCATGGCGCGGACGGACCGTACAGCTTCCTCTAGACAATTGGCAGCACTGTGGTCAATAGCTACAGGTGTTTCATTGTGTGCTTCATCAATTCGTAGACGTCTGCTGCAGTGTGGACTGCGCGCACGGACTCCTTTATACAGGATCCCCCTAACGCACGACCATCGCCGCCTGCGGCTACAATGGGCCAATCAGCATAGAGACTGGCGTGCTGATTGGCAGCATGTCGTGTTTTCTGACGAATCCCGCTTTAATTTGTGGTACCATGATGGCCGCATTCGTGTCAGACGCTATGCCGGTGAACGCCACCTTCCGGAGTGCATTATCGAACGCCACAGTGGACGAACACCCGGAGTTATGGTCTGGGGCGCCATAGCATATCATAGACGATCTCAATTGCTACGAATTGTGGGCAATCTGAACAGCAACCGGTATATCCGTGAAGTTCTACAGCCCGAAGCTGTTCCCTTCCTTCAAAGCTTGCCAGGCGCTGTATTTCAACAGGACAATGCCCGCCCTCATACTGCTCGGATTGTTAAATCCTTCTTTGCAGCGCAGCAGGTACAGCTTCTTCCTTGGCCTGCGTGTTCCCCGGATATGTCGCCAATTGAACATGTGTGGGATGTCATTGGTCGGCGTCTTGCTCGTGATCCTCGTCCTGTTGCGTCTGCAGACGAACTTTGGGTACGCGTACAAACGATATGGAATGCTCTTCCTCAGTCAGACATTCAAACTTTGTTTGACTCCATGCCACGTCGTGTAGCAGCACTTATTGCGGCGCGTGGTGGCCACACAAAATACTGATTCTGATCTCTTGTTCTTGTTTGTTTGCTTTGAACATTTAATCATTTATTTGTACCACTACCACTCAACTGTGTATTAAATTGCATTCAATTATGACGATTCCTTCTTGGTGTTGCAATTTTCACAAACGTGAGTGTATATATCTGGAAATTTTGCAACAATTTAATAGATATTTTCGCTAAAAATTAAAGGAACGAGTGAAAATATAAAGGAAAGCTTTTTAAAACCAGAACAGCAGTCTGTAATGGTCTGTCAAAATTTTCTCGAAGTATTCTGAAAAATATTTTCTTAAAATTTTGCTTTTAATCCGATAACCATTACAGATGTCCCAAGTCGGTATATTCATTCTCGAATTCAGCAACTCCAAGAACTTCGCAGGTAAATAAAGTGGAGTTTTAAGTAATTAAAGGAAAACTATTATTTTGCTAACTGAAATTTTTACTTTTTTTCTGCATGGACCATTTTTTTTCCAAAAACTGTCTGGGCAAAAAGGAAGGACGTAGTAGATAATGTGTAGATAGATTCAGGCGTATGTAGGTAGATTCAGGTGCGTGTAGATAAATTTAGGCCAAAGTATGCACATAGATTCAGGCATTAGAAACTTATTTCATTATTTATTATAAAGACGGAAATATTCGCAAAAACTATTCATTGAATATACAGGCTTCATGGTTCCATGAATTATTTCAGACATTCAGACCAGATGAAAAATGCAACTCATATCAAATTTTATTATACTAAACAAGGACAAACTCTTTTTTTTTACAGTAGCCATGTTCGTTTAGTTATTTCACAAATGTTCACTGCAGAAATTTTTGCCGACATGGCATATACTTACGTAATAATCTGTTTCTTTTAGGGATAATTTGTAGAGTCATTAGGTTACCTGGAAGCAGGAGATGTGAAAAAAGAGCAATGCCCTCGCCGGGACTCGAACCACGGACCTCTCGAATATGCGTCGAGCGTGCTGACCACTACACTACGAAGGCATGCTACGAAGGTGAGAGAAATACCTTATAAATTTATTATAGTTTAACTACAGCCATAACTTAAATTCTAATGAATTATCGCATTCCCCGTGCGAACTCTCACGGTATAAGTGGTAGCTAGCAATTGGAAGATCGTGGTTGAAGTTTCGACTATGGTAAAGCTGATTTTTATATCTTCCTCTTAATAAAACTAAAAGATTTTGCTATCGCGCGCAAACTGATACGTTTTGGAAGATAACGTCTCACCTAAATTTGGTCGACTGGTTCTTATGCCCCTTTATAGTCGCCTTTTTAAGGGAAGAAGAATGTAAAGAATTATTTTATCCAATCGTTTGTGCTCTCATGGGGTAGGTGGTAGTGTGTTTAATTAACAGCTGGAAGATCAATTCCGGCGCAGGCACAGTTGATTTTTCACGTTTCTCGCTCCAAAACCCCTAACGGTACAGGGTGGTTGCAAAAATCCTAGAAATTAGCAAATTTAGCATAAAAAGAGTATTCTTAACAAAGTGTCATTTAAAGAGACCACATGGAATTAAATACTAGCACCACCACATTAATATACCACCTCTTCGTCCTATACATTCTACTTTCTATCGATCTTTACAGTAAACTCCAGCAAATGATCTAAATATTAGTCTTTGTAGTAGGGAGCTAGACACATTTCTTTTAAAAGAAGTAATCATAGTTATGTTCATTCCTATGTACCATTAGTCAGTTTTCCTTCCAGTGAATCTGCCCAGTGTCGCATAGATGCAAAGGGGTACATATTGAGTGCTTTTGAAACATCTAAATATAGCCTAATGAATTAACATCTATTTCATGGAATAAAATTTGGTAATATTTGCTTACTTAACGACCAATGGTGAAATTAAGAGACCTGCCCACTTCTACCTGTACCTACATGTAATGATATAACTTAAAATACATTCAATTCATGTATTTTAAATTATATAAGCTAGAGATATATTATTAAAAAAATTCTTTTTTAATAATTGCAATTATTGCTTTTAAATTGCTCAGCTTATTAATCAATGCAGTTACAAAAATTTCAAAAACAACTATAAAATCTTATGTTATATAGGTTGGCAACGCTCTGGAAAGTGATTGTTTGTCATAGCGAAATAAATTAAAGATCTCATATCCCATACGCCAGTAAGTGTCGCCATATTACCTTAGTGATAAAAGTGGAAAGCCTTACCATATTACCTTAGTGATTTAGTGAAAAGGAAAGGGCTTGAAAAGACTTCAACAAAAATGTCAAAGGCAGATTTTGCTTTTCCAGAATCTTCTTTACCCGCAGAACTGAGATAAATTTATTAAAATCTACTCTTCATTTTAAGAACTTTGTGTGCGGAAACATATTTACAGGATTTACAGTGAGGAAAAGTTCTCAATTAATTTCAGTCAGAAAACATCGTGATTCATAAGCTAGAAAGAGAAAACCGTATCTTGAGCAGACAAACTCACAAATGTCTTTAAAACTATTTAGCTACAGGATACAATACTGCTGCATAATAAATATATGAAGATGTTGTGTTAATGGTGTAAGTTCGGCCATTAATCATACAGCCTATCAAAAGTAAATTTAACGACAGTTCATTATGCATCAAGGAGATGAAAGAAACATCTCCAAAATTCAGCTTCCTTTCAAATCAGAATCAATAATTTTTCATTTGAAAAAAAAATAGTTACCCACTTTGAAAAGCAATAAAGAAATAACATCAGCGGCAAAGCAGATCACATTAAGGATTACCTCTAAAATACTCCACATATGAGGTAACATTCATTTCTCAGAAAGTTATAGCCAAACGTGATTTCGTTGCCGATTCGGAGATTCCTTTTGCCAAACTTTTGATAGAAAAGCGGAAAAAAGAAGGCTTAGGTTCCTTATGGCGAAAAAATATCAATCATAATAAGTGACCATTTGGGCTTCTTTTGTTGTGGAAAGATGACTTGCAAGATCTTTCCTTACTTCGCTTCTCGAAATGAGTTATCCACCATTTTCCTTAGCTCTGAGAATACGGTTTGATGAATTAAAGATATTTCGGGCATTGCTTTATGCCATTCTTTCTCTCAAAAGTTAAGGAAATTGGAAATGAAGAATGAAATTGTAAAGCAGCTACGTATCAATAATCTTTTTCACAAGTGCGGCTTTTAAGAATCTTCAAAACACTTCAATACAACCGAGAAAATATGATAATTACAATACCTATTATATGGTTTCTGAAAGTAAGTAGTGATGGACATTTGTGGCTATTAAACGCAGCGTCTATTCAGATATGCTGAATTATTTTTTTGTTTCCTCAGCTGAGGATATTGAAGAAACCTATTGCATTTCCTTTCACCATGGTAGAGCATCATCTCAGTCTTTCATTAAAGATGCCTTAAAAATTTGTTTCCCAGGACGTTGCGTTGAAATAAAGTAAGCCATTCCGTTGGACCCACGGTAGCCGATTCTTGCTCAATTAAATACCTTTCATAAGGATCATGGGAAAATACATTTACATTGAAAATATTCAAAATCCAGCCTACGCGTACACTCTCTCTGGGCACTGAGGAGACTGGGAACCTGTGTTAGCCATTGATATATTTGTGTAAGAAGCAATTGGGTATAAAGAACGCACTTTAAAATTGGATTGCCTGAATAGCTTTTAAATATATGCCTAAACATTTTCCTGATTACAAATTAACTGCCACGTTATTGTCACGTTACAAGAATTATCTAAAATCATGTCGATCGAGGCTTCATGCATACTTTGCCAAGTTGTACTTAGAGTTCCTTTTCATCCATTTATGCATAGAAAAAAATCCAGAATGCTAACTAGAGCACAGTAGTCTACACTTCGAAGAACTAGACCACAAGTATGCATTAAGGATGATATCTGTGCTCTAACAGCAAGGTTTTTCCAATATACACATGATTCTAATGAAATAAAAGCGCATAGGGTGGAAAGAATGCTGCTCATCATAGTAACATAGGTATATTCAGTTCACTTGTCATTTGTTTGCATCGCACTCAAAGACTAAAAGAAATCCGACTCCCTTTTCACAGTTGAAAACTCCCGTTTACAGAGAACAAACGTGGTTGATGATATTCTTGAGCAGAAGGCAGAAAAACAAATAAATTGTTTAGCTAAATTTTACTTGAATTCTATAGGAAACTTATCAGATTCTTCTTCTTATTATTATTCTTCATACAGATCTTATCAGTATGAAGGTCATATTGGTGAAAGAAAGGAACTCGCTTTGCCAAACTTTAGTTAACTACACTGCTAAGAGTATAAAATACAATTGTGACATTGTATGAAATCCAGTTGTTACAAGTGTATACTTGTTTTTAGAGTTTTATTTTCTTCTAAAATGTCATTATCATATATTACTTCAATTTTAATTTCTTCACAGTACAATTTTGCATTCTTAATGGATTAATATTTGATATCTGAGTTTATATAAATTTGTTATGATACTATATGCTACGAACTTATATACATTCAGTTTTTTACTTCTTTGTACGAAGTAAAACGGAAGTATTGTAATCGCGAAAAATTTCGGATCTCATATTTCAACGAAAATATCGATTTTGACCGCTATCGAATGCAATTAACCAATGTTTTTGCATAATATCTAAACATAATGACAGAATAAAGGGCGCTTTTTTTCCCAAAAAATTATAAAACTAATTTAAAATGGATTCTGAAGAGATTTTTTCCTGGCGTCTGTGCGTACACGTACGTACGTATGTATGTATCTCGCTCAACTCAAAAACGACTAGCTTCAGAAAGCTGAAATTTTGTATACAGAACTGCTATAACATGTAGATGTGCACCTCGCATTTTGGTTGCAATCGGCGGCACTCGCGGCAAGATGCAATCGCGGCAAGAAGTATATTTCTCCTTAAGTAGTAATGTAAACTTCAAGAATTGCGTTCACTAAGCTAACGAAAATCCTTACGATGCGCCACCAGCGCCTTTTTAAGAAGCTAAAATGAGTATGTGGTGTGGCATCGCAAGCTCATTTGTTCTCGGCCCATACATCTTCGATGAGGTCAGTTCCATAGGCGTGAAAAAAAGTTGCAGAAGTACAAGTGCTCGGTACACAACGTTGCAGAATTACGTAATTCCAGAACCGAGCAACGAAATGTCATTAATGACGTTATATGGATGTAAGATGGTGCTCGTCCTCTCGTTGTCACATATGTTTGGCAAGTGGTGCTGCAATAGCACTTTCGAGATAGAAACATCCCCGTAACTTTCAGTTTCGTGGACACATACGATCTCCCGTGATAACTCAACTGGATTTCTCGTTCTGGGGTTATCTGAAATCTAAGTTGAATACATCGAATCCACGAGACTTGTCCGTATTGAAAGATGTCATAAAACTTCAAGTAATACAGATTCCTCTGCGATGTTACGTTCGTCATTTTTGTCAACAATCTCCCGCGTGCAATGTGTTATCATCAGCGAAGGTGGGCACATTGGAAACTTGTAATTACAATGAAAATTTTCTTCTCTCTCCTCTCTTGTGTTGTAACCGGTCCTTTACAACGATCTTCTTTGCAAGTGTTTTGGCAGTTTTCGTCATGCGTGTATCGTTACAATGCCATTTATGGTTTTTCACTGCGCTGAAAAATTCGCATGGGAAAAAGTGGGTGTTGCCATTCGAAAATTTCGAAAAGCTTTCACTGTAACCTGAGAGCTCTATTGTTTTAAATTAATATAAAATTATTTTAAATTAAGTGCGATCACAACTTAGGTACATACCTTCAAATAACGATATCTGAAATTGTATTTCGATTGTTTGAGTGCATAGGCTGCTCGAAGTTCATATACCGAAGAAGTTTTTATATCCACTCTGTAGATACTCCTTAGCAATTCTACGTTAAAAATTAAAACGTCCAGTACTGCAATAGATGGTAAAATATTATGTATAATTTGATCATGAGTCTTTGAAAACTATAACTGGAAAATAGATAGTAACTGGCGAAAGCGAAATATTTAAAACTTTGAGTTTCACTTTTAAAACAATGTTCATTCACTTTGTTGTCGGCTGACTAAACAAGAAAAAAGTGTGTATCTAAGTTATTGTTCTCTCATATATGCAAACAGTCATGGACAAAAATAATGCTGAGCACAGCATAAATGATTCTTTATATAGCTGGTATAATCAACGGGTAGACAGCGATGAACTGACTGATCGATGAAAACAAATTTTGCTTGACCGCAGGGTCAGGCAAATAATCTTTACAAATTAAACGGTAAAAGCAATTACACAGGAATCTCAGTTATCCATCATTCTTGGGATTGTCATCGTGACGGTTAAAAGAATAAATGGCTAATAAAAGAAATCCTCCCTGCATCATCAGATACCAGTCAAAAATGGAGGTCTATTTTTAGCGTAGTGCCTTGCATAATACGGATGAAAATCAGAATTGTAAACTGATCACATTATAGGTGCTTAACTTGTTACTTTTATTTACAATAAAAGTATAATAAATGTGAGCATAAGAAGAAAACAATAAAAGCCATCAAATTAATTTTAATACAATGATTTTAATCCATATTAAAACTAGAAGTACTATCTAAAAGTCTCAATTTCACAGCTGTAAGCACATGTTCTGACGCAAGTACTCAGCAGAGAAACGTAATGTGAAGAATACAAAGTACAGATATTGGAAAAGTTTACGCACGAATGCTCCCTCCCCCCGAAAACAAATATAAATATTTTTATATTTTGAAGCTTGGAAGAACACAAATGACCATTCTAACAGATAAATTTATATCTAACATTTTGCGGCTTCGCAATATATCAAAAATTTTGTGCCTTCGCGATGCGTGTCAACCAAGCAATGAAAAAGATTATCTGTTTACTATGCAATCAAAATAATTTGTTTACACTTTTATCATAAATCCGTTCTTTTTTTTCGGGGGGGGAGAAGCTATAACTTTGTGTTATTCTGTGGTGATTCACATTCTTTCGCAAGGTATATCATAAAACCTATTAAGTTAAAATATCAAGTGCAGTTTAGAACAAGTCACCGAAAGCTCAAATGTCAACGCGGCCTTCGCTAAAAGGTTCAAAAACACGGTAGTGCATTAGATATAAAAGAAAAAGAATGAATTCCTAAACTCAAAACAAGTAAACATGATCACTGAGATTCTGTCATCTGGCCTTGCGTGAGATCATAGTTTTTTTTTTAGTTTTTACTCATCTCTTTCCGACCATTCCTACTTTCTCTCACTTCTTTCACTCGCGCACTTTTTATTGGGCTGCTAAAAAAAAAAAAACCTGTCACGCGACTCAATCTTAGTTTTACTTCTGCGTTTCATTCAGAATTACTTGCTCAGTTTTTTTCCCCCTAGTTTATTGCCAGGGTTGGAAATTTTTTTCACTCATCTTTGTCTGATGTGGCCGCCAATTAGTGCACTGATGTCTCAAAGACTTTGGTCTTGTGGCAAATGTACCAAATGCATCGATGACACTAAATGCTTTTTCTTGAATAAGATAATTTATCAGCTACTCTGTAGCATTTTAGAAAGTTACTTGTCACAGATCCCGAGCAACTGATACCCAAAATATATTTTAGGACTTTTACTCTAGTTTTAGACGGCAGAAACATTTTCGCGGGCTAAAATTAGAACATTGTCAAAAATAGCATCTCAGTTACATTTTAAGTTCAAGGTAAATTGCAGTTTAACGCTGTTTGCTATACCTTCCGGGTTAAACTTAGCAATATGTGGAATATTTGTTTTTTTAGAATTTAATAAGCACTGCCTTTTTTTAAATCAAACATTCTTTGGATAACTTGAAAAATTTTCATGTGATATACAGATAATGTTTTTTAATAATCAACATTTCATAGATTTTGTTTTAACTTTATATTTAGAGTCTCATAATACCCTACTGGGTGACTTAGGATTCTAAGATTACTTCATAAGATTATTTTTAAAAAGGTATATTATATATGGCAATGTCATTTTTGAAAAAGATCCTCGAGCGACGGAGCGGTACAGTGACTTCACATTTTGGCATACCTTTACATAGACAGCTAGCCCTCGAATTGCTTTGCTTTAATCAATTAACTCAATCATTATTGTCCACCCGCTTCTATGGTTTAAACAGAATCATTAGAACTCTCCTCTAGTTTTGTTTTGAATTATCTCCCAGCTTTTTTGTGCAATGTCTGGGACCATCATTTCCTGATTTTCCAAATTACTTAAATCTTTCATTTTCTAATGTAAACACTGAGGAATACATGTAATAACCTCAAATATTACATTGCAAATAAAAGCAATAAAATTATTTAAGTGCAAAATATTACCCTTGTCACTGAAAATAGTTAAATTTATCTTAAAAATGTTAAAACAACGATAATGTTGTCAACCCTAAAGAAAAATTCATCTTTTTTAGTGCTGATGTTTTCTGCTGCTTTCATATGTATCAACAATAAAGGCATTTATAGTTCGTTTATTGAGAAGTGAGACCAAAAGTAAACAAAAACAAATAGAATTTAGCGGTATCAGTGATGCCACTAATCAGATAAATGTTTAGCAGCACCTCAGCATTTTCCCTTTTCTTTCGTTCGAAATCTGACCTTTTTTATGTTTAAAATTATATTACTGTTGTTATTATATGTTTATATTATACACGGTATAAGAATAATGTTCATGCTTATGAACAAATGATTAAAATGATATTCCTTCGAAGCAATATGCCGAATTAATCACAGTTCTGTCCCAGTTTTGAGAAGGAACTCTCGGAAGAGGGGCAAGCCGAATGTTTCCCACTCCTCTTCCTCTACTAACAACTTCGCGAAAGGACTTTCGCCTCGATGTAAATTTTGAGTGCCCCCTTGCTGCGCAGACACTATACCCTTACAAACATTCGTGCCTCCTCCGGGCCCGGGCGCATCGTAAAGCCAGTCAGCATCCCTTACCACTACTAGGCCGCTTTCCTATGGAGAACCCTCATCACATGGCTTGAATGTCTAGAATATACAAAAGTTGCTCTCGTTTAAGGCTTGTTTCAAGAGCGGGACAAGGAAAAAGCCTTCTGGAGCAAGATCAGGTGAGTATGGTGGATGATGAAAGGCTATAACTCCTCTATAGGTTATAAACTGTTTAGCAACCAAGTCTGAATATTGACATGGTCAAGAAATAGAGCCAACCTCGCCGTATTTTTGACGTACATAACGGATTTTTTAATGCATTTGCTTGAATATGCATGTGCGTATTAACATTCATTGTTGCTCTTCCTTGCTGACTTCATCTTCACTTTTTTTCAGTGTTTTCATCACTACAGTAAATCGTACACCTACACTTCAAGCAGCATCTTCAGTGGAATCCCATCAACCCGGAAAACAATTATACCATTCGTAAACACGCTTTAAAGATATGCCTTAATCTGCATAACCTTGTTTGGATAGTGTAATGAGTCTAGCTAGTGTAATTCCAAGGGTTCAACTAATAGTTAATAATAACGGAGACCAAATGTTCATAGCTTTTAAACCTCTTAGTTTGTTAATTAAAAAAAGATTAAATTTGAAAGAAAATTAAATACCTTATGCTTTGTTGAATGGCAACACACTGGTGCTTGGAAGTATAAAAACATTTTATTTCAAGCATCGGCAACATATTTCTTTTAAAATGCTCATACTGTTGATAAAATTTGAAAAAACAAATAAATATCTTACGCTTTGCCGAGTAGCAACGCGTTTTTTTTAAATCGCTGAAATAAATGATCTGATTAAATTTGAAAAAATATTTTACATCTTGCTGAATTGCAAGGTATTGATTTCCCAGCGGCTCACATTTCTTTTCGGACACTGGTATTTGTTAAATTTATTTACATAGATCTTGTACTAAGGTTTGAATCACAAACTCCGAATTCTTTGGTAATATAATATTATACCTTTATCTTAAGGCCTTGCTTTTCATAAAATATCAAAAACGTATTAGTCGTTAACACACAAAATAATTCATACACTCGGACTTTTATTGAGGTCTTTTGAAGGTCTTGTTATAATTTTTTGTTTTAAATGAAAATGCATCACAAGAACTATCATATGCATTTGAAAATTACTATTTGCTTAACAAAATATATTAACTGTATCTGAACATGACAGAGTGACATGACAGAATGTTACAAATTAGGGTTAATTTCTGTTAAAAATTAAATTATTCAACATTTTGAAGATGAGTAAAATATTCAAAATATCAAAACAATCCTTTAAAGCGTACAGCTATCTTTAATGTTATGAAACGATAAAAATGCATGGAATTGTTGAAAGTGCTCTGAAGTTTGGATTACGTTCCAGTTTAACACCAAGAAATCTGAGATTAATCCTACGAAAAATCAAATACGATCCAAAAGTTAGTGCTGCAAAACTAACAGCGGACTTAACAATAAAATTTAACCTTACAACTGTTAAAATAGTCATTAGAGCACCTAATGCATCCATTAAGAGATCAGCAGGAGTGAAATTCTTTTTCGACAGGAAAACGAGGTACACACGCCTGGAGTTAGCAAAATCCCTGGACAATAACCATTTACACATTACAACAATGTGATATTTGCAGACGAGTCAAAATTTAATGCATTTGGATCCGATAGATGAATTATTGTATGGCGAAACTCGAATGAAGTATTGAATCCGGAACATCTATTGCCTATTGTTAAGTATGGAGATTGATGTATAATAGTTAGGGGATGGTTTACTGCTTGTGAGATGGGAAATTTAGTTTTTACAAAAAATTATGTGGGTCGCTGTAAGTACATAAATATTTTTAATTAAAACCTGAAAGATTCTGCAAGAAAACTTGGAATACAAAAATGCATTCTAGTTCTGTCAGGATAACAATCCTAAAAATCTGATGTGTACACCGCATGACTTCCTTGTACGATATATTAAATTATACTCAATTTTCCTGCATTTCATTTAAACATACTGAATTATCAGTTAACGAATTTTGAATAAAATCTACTTCGTCGATATCGCATAAATCACAATAGAATAAATGCAATCTTTAAAGCTTACTATATTTATTTACCATAGCCACACTAGCGCTAGGTTTACTTAACAGCGTTACGTCTCATCTATTTTATAAGTCAGAGTGAGCAAAAATTAAAACATCTGAAGAACTACTACAAGTTCTATTCAAATGCTATAATAAATCTAAAACGATGTTTAAAAAAATTAAACAAATAAAAAAAACAGTTTTTCGCAGACGATTCAGCGCCGCTTACCTAATGCGGATGCGCTAGTAATTAATTCAGTTCTCTCTTCGAGGAAAGGCTAAAAAAAATCAAAATATTTTCAGCAAAAATTGAAAGATATAGAAAAAATAAGCCCCTAAATACACTTAAAACAATTTTTACAATTAAAATTATTGCACGCAGGTTAACTAAGGGCATAAAAATCTTAACCGGAAGATTAAAAACAACATAATTCAATCACTTTTAAAGCAAAAAATGCACAATTTACAAACTTATAAGAATGAAGAAACTGAGATCACTGAGCCGAGTAACAGACTGGATATATATATATATATATATTTATATACTTTTGGTCCCGTCGATTGCAACCAAAATGCGAGGTGCACATTTACATGTTTTAGAAGTCCTAGATACAAAATTTCAACGCTCTGAGGTTACTCGTTTTTGAGTTATGGGAGATACATACATACATATGTAGAGACGCCACGAATAAAACTCTTCAGAATCCATTTTAAATCAGTTTTATAATTATTTGGGGGAAAAAAGTTCTTTATTTTGTCTTTACGCACGAATGTCACTCAAAAACATCGTTAAATCGCATTCGATAGCGGTCAAAATAGATATTTTCGTTGAAATATGGTACCCGAAATGTTTCGCGATTACAGTACTTCCTTTTTACTTCGTACAAGGAATTAAAAAAGACCTATGTGTTTGCTTGTGTTTATTATACAATTGTTCCAGAGCTTTTAGAACTCCTCCGTATTTTTCGGACTTAAATCTTGTCAAGTTTGTCGGGAGTGAGTTGGAAAAAAGAATAAGGAAACATGATATTTCTTCAGAAGTTTCACCAAAATCAGTTCTTAATGGTGGAATGGATCAAAGTGAAACATACTTACACTAAAATATCATTTGAATCCATGTCAAACCGCATGAAAAGTGTAATTTTAGATAAAAGGTATCCAACAAAATTTTGAGAGTCTCTTTATTTCCGTATTTTTATTAAAGCACGAAAATTCGGACACTTTGAATAAATACTCATAAGAGTCATAAATTATTCTTTCACAAAAATCGTATTGAATAATCTTTCCCCAAACAAGCAGATTTTAAGAGAGCTATATGTGAAAAAAATACTTATTTCACTAACATTTGGTAACTGATATTTGGAAATAAAGTTGCAGAGACATTGGGTTATTTTGAAGCAGAAGACATGAAAAATGAGCAATGGCCTCACTGGGATTCGAATCTGGATCTCTCGAATACGGGCCGAGAGTGCTAACCGTTACACCATGCAGAAAGGAGGGAGAAAATACCTTATAAACTGAAAAACACAAGTGTCCGAAAACAGATGGGAGTCAGTGTAATTCGCTGAATTCATTAACCGCAATGTCATAAATGACGCACAAAATATTAAATAAATAAGAAAACAAATTCAAACTTTGGGCTTCTAGGTGGATATGTTCGGTTGAACGATATTTATGTTCAGAAACTGTATGACTCTAGGTAATGCCGTTTTACTATAGTGCGAGAAACATACAAATTCTTCTTTACTTAATTATAGAGACAGAGATTAAAGCCCTTTTCTCATTACAACCCTGAATTTCAACTTATTACAACACCTTGTATATGTCGTTAATATAAATTGTACTTAAAAAGGCATATTATTTTTATACATAAATATTTATAATAATATATTTAACATAATTTTCATTAATATTATGTATCGTAATATGAAAATGATTAAAATAGATGAAGAAAATGTTTTTCTCAATCGGGAAAGGTACATGAATACAGCTGAGTATTTTTGCAAAAATAACTAATTTTATTGTATTAACTGTGACTGCATAAATATTTGCACTGAATATATTGCAGCGAATAAAAGTAAAAACTAATGCTATTTAGAATACGATAACAAGAAGCTTTGATTTACATATTTTTGACCCTTCGTGGAATATTTTCATTAGCATTAAAAACCTGAGTATTCTGACTCAAAAACAATCGTCTGCTGTGCATTTTTATTCAGCTAAAGACCTAGAGATGTAAAAAGTTAGAAAGTCAAATAATTCTTACATTTGTATATAACAGCAATAATGACACTAAATTTAATATTGAAGTTATTCTATTATATATAATAATAATTAATTCTATATTGCTAAACATCTTTTAAAACGATTCCCCTTTAAAATTTTTAAATCTATATAAAACTATGCTGTAGTAGATGGGAATTTAAAAGGAAATATTCTATAGTAAACTCTCAAACGGAAAGTAACAAAATTCTTTGGCTTCAAAATGTTAACATAAATCAGTGAATGCCAAAGGTGTATTTTTTACTTTCAAATATAATATACATTTTAAAGAAGGGGAAATATTTTAAGTGTGAAAAAAGATGTTGCGTTTCTTCAACATGAAATAAATAAATAAGAAAGCTTCGCATCGAATTGAAAACTTTTCACTACAATTTAACTCTCTTCGGAGATTTTTGCAGTACACGGGGGATTTTAATTTAATCTAATTATTCCCAAGAACAGAAAACTCGTTTCTGAAAAAAAGAAAAAGAAGATGAAGCACTTAAGAAAATTTCTTGCTACAAAAAAAGAAAGGAAGGGAACGAAAAAGAGAAGCGTCACTTCTAAAATGATGATTATAAGAAAAACAAATCTAAGAACTGAATCGCAAATTAAATCTCGAACAATGTTTTCACAAGAAATAAATCAAGATTTCATTTCTCATATTTCAATAATTGATAAAAAAAATTTCACATCCAAAAAAGAAAGCAATTTTTTAAATTAATTTTTACAGAAAATATATTTAATCGGATTTTTATTGATATAAGTAAAAATGCAATTTATTCATTCATTAAGAGTAATGAGGATTTAAAAATTGATCCGAAAATGCGATTTTTCTTTCGCAAAACAATGTCACTTACGGAGAAATCCCTTTGGATTTTGAAAATTCTCTATCCAAACTTTCATCAGGTTTCCACGTAAAATGCTGTCAGTAGTTAAGTATTAAAGGTTGGGATCAAATACGTTATCACAAAACATTCGTAAATATTACGAAGCAACGCCTTTATAAATTTACATATTGAAATGCTAGTTTATTAAAATACATTTATTGTTCATAGAAGCATCGTTCATGATTATGTGATGAATTTTGGAATGGACATGCATCGTTTTTCTTTCTACACGGGAAAATTGAGTATTACTGTATTTACTTCTCTTTGTAAACTGCTCTTAAACAATGGATTATTTTTTGTATATTTTACCCTGCACGTTTCAAGAATTGCTTCCTTTCAGCTTACATTTTTACTGTTATTTTAATATTCATTTCGTCAAATAAATAATTGAGTTTTGACAGTCTAAATCAAACATTATATTATCACTCTCATCTGAGATTCCATTTTTAGAATTAGAGTCAAAGAAAATGAAGTCACAGTTTAGAAACAACAGAGTTCATGATATATTATTTCTTTAAATGTATTTTTACAATACTAGCCTCATAAACTTTGAAAACGAGTAAATTTACGAGTTATACTGAACGCACTAAAAGTACATCTGCTAGTAAACTTTCTCAATGTTGAAAACACGAACTTTAAAAAAAAATAAACCGTGGAAAAATTGACTACACTAAACTACACAGTTCTTTTTCTAGCTGATGCTAATGATAGTTTGGTTTCCTGTCAGCTGAGTGCCTATAGAAGCGGAAATCATACAAGGACGTTCAGTTGTGCTGTAAATTCTACTGAGGTTTAGCGACATCTATTAAAATATGTTTATATTTTACTTGTAATAGTAAGTCTTAATTCTAAATTATTTCATGTTTAATTATTTTACTTTTCGAAACTTTGAGGCTAAGAGCTCTATTGATACAGATATATTCTCAACATTTAGCAAAGTTTGAAAGGTAACAATTTGTTCCTGAAAAAGGAAAATTTTTCTGTTCGTCTAAAAACGCTTTAGATCTTTATTTTGTAACTGAGGCAAAAGAAGATTTCATTTTTCAAATAGTTATCAAAATTAAAATTGGTAGGCCCATCTTTCTTGGATTAACTTGTAAAATTGTATTATAATATTAATTTTGAAGAAGTGAGAAAGAAATTTGCACTTTGAAAAGTATCAGAAATATTTTCATAAATAAATAATGCATACAAAAGTGATATATATATAGATATATATATATATGGGGTAGCAAAATTTCTTTAAATGTCTTATGTGCTCTGATGTCACACTATAATTTTTTATGATAATAAATATCCTTTAAATGAGCAATCTATAATTCTCAAAATTGCAATTTATCAGTTGCACTTTATGTGGGTGATACGAAAAATTGTAGAAACCCACACATCAGGAAGAAATACCTTCATGCCAAAATTCATTACATCCTGTTCTAAGCTACTAAACATATTAAAAAGGCAATGAATGAAGTTCCGGCCTTCGAGCTGGGACTGGGCAAGTTTTTAATCCCACGTCGCTAAAATGGAGAGACCTTCATATGTATGAATTTGGATTTATAACGTTATAGAAAAGGGCAATAATTTATTTATTTTACATTTTCAAACAAACCTTAACCGGTCACAACGGAAGTGCTAAAGTCTCATTTGCCGAATATAGTCAAAGTTAACTACTTTCCCAGTCAGCCACAGGTGTGGGAAGTTTTACTTGATGTAACACTTCAAAATATAAACCCCACCAGAGACGTCAAGACGTATGAAAACTAAATAAATACAAAATGATATCATGATCTCTTAGTATGAAAGGCGTGTCAGAGCCACGTGTAGAGATTTCCCTGATAAGAAATATTAATTTTCTGCAAGGATACTATGCGCAGTAATCTGAAACATTTTAGAATGAAGCTTTTCTAGCCATGTTATTTTAGATGAGTCGAACATACAACGTAGTACAATTTGAAATTACGAAGAAAAAGAGATGTTATTTATTTGTTATAAAATGTGTAACTCCATTTTTCGGTAAAAAATAAATTCATTTGAACAATTTATTGCTAATACTTCATATAGTTATCAATTTCTCAGAAAAAATTCTGATAATGTTTTGAAAATATTATATTGAAAGTGATTATCAAAATACGAGTAAGAAAAATGTTTTATAATTTATCGAAAATGCAAAGAGTATGTTAGTTCAAATACAATTAAAGATATAACAAAATAAAGTAATGTTAACATACAAAATAAAAGAAAGTTATTTAAAATACGATTTTAAATTTTGCACGTAATGTGTTATAAATATTAATAAAATAATTCGATTTAAGAAGTAAGAACATCTCTAAGAACACACTTCAGAAATATATGGTTTGTTTGTTTGAAAATACTCTGTTGCTGCTACTATTATTATAGTGGTTGAAGCTTTCTTTATTTTGTATTAGTTTTAAACGTGAGAATGTTCATAAATTAAATTATTAACGAAAAAGTTAACTAATGATATTAAAACAGCACATAACCATCAAGTCTGCATGTGTTACAGCAGAACATACGCGGATAGTGATTCGCAATTAATTATTTGGTTAACTTGCTTTAAAGCACTTTCTACAAGGAAATGTATTAGTTATTTTTGAGAAATTTGTATTCCTCCTTTGTGGCTGTGCTGAGCAGAAAAAGGTAAACCGTAGAATTCACAAAGAATGAGATGAAGATTGTGCCCTCCCTATGTGTCTCATCGACGTGGCCAACAACCGTGACAGGCCAACAACTAGTGGTGTGGCGGTTTTATGGCATGGAAACCTGCAGTGGGATATACCTATGGAAGGCCCAGGTTGTAACAGGAATCCAGCAGATTATCTAGGATAATTTAATTCGCCGCCAAGTACCTGGCTAACTAAATGAAATGTCAAATAGACTCCTGTTGTACCAATCAAGTACACTCATACCTTATTCATCATATAGTTTTACTAACGTGTCATAGTCTGAGAAGATAGGTTCACCTGTTTTGTTAAACTCAAGGAAAGCACCAATTAAATCTTACGTTTTCAACTTACAGCAAGTATACCTCCTTTGACAGCACCTCCTTTGGCAGGGAACCACGTTTTACTTTACTGCGTATCCCTCTCAAGAACCTTCAAAAATTCAAAACAATACTTATAAAAATGGATCACTCCCCAGATCATTCTTGGAATGTCAATTCTTTAAGAAAAATAGGAAGAAAGATACCCTAACAGACTAATTCCGGAAAGCTGCAGGAAAATCATAACTGAGCAAAATGGCAAGTTGTCAATTTCGCGTAGACAAAATTACACAAAACAGCTTCGCCAAACAAGTAAAAGATCATTTCGGTGCTCCGAATGAAGCTTCATTTTACAAACTATTCGTTGATTATTCAACTATTCTTGATGAATTTTGAAATGTAGATGACCTGGTTTTCGCCCCGGGATTCGCGTTATCATGCAATATTTAGGGAATAAAACCTTGCTTCTTATGTGATAACCATCGAAATCCTCTACTTGAACTTTGCACAGCATAAATGGATATACTTGGGCTATGATTAACAACCCCTAAAGGTACTTGTCGAGCTAGGAACTCGTATGTTACATAAATGAACGCTGGTTTACCACTCTTTTGATAATCTTACTGTGGTCAAGAATCTGATCCTGTGCTTTCAAAAAACCAAATCCTTTCTTTCTTAGAAAGATCATCAAACTTAATAATCCTGCTGTGATCTTATTAAGACCCAATACTGACTTGCCATTTTTCAAGTCCACTATCTAATTATTTATATTTCATTCTGTTCTCGATAAAGATCATCAAACTCGTATTTTAGAAATGAATTTTTTATGGCCCTTTACTGACATGTTATTTTTACATTCGTTATTTCATTTCTAACAGAGAATGCTAGTGCTTTTTGCTATATCCCGAGTTTTATATGCATTCCATTCAATATAATTAAACTTTTTATTCGATATTTTGGCTTTGTTGCTTATATTCTGACAAAGCTATAGCTATTAGATAAATGATTTTTATTCCTTATAAAAGCAAATGCCATGAAATTAGAAAAATCGACCCTTGAGTAGATACTAATTTCACAAAATAGATGAAAAGAAAAATAGATATCCAATTTAATATTTTATTCATCTCGCATTGCAATTCATTCTGAAAAAAACTCGCCCCTTTTTTAAATTGTAAAGTAAAACTTGATTTTAACATTTAGATATCTCCTTTTTCCCAGAAATTTCTGTATCATTTTTACTTCTATATCCAGAAATATGCCATCGAACCTTTAAATTATACGGACCGATGCAATTATGATTTGAGCTAAGTTATTCTTTTACGTGAGTTGCCCCACATTATCTGCCTTTTCATCCACGCAGCTGTTGGAGATGAGATTATTCTGCTCAGGATTGTAGTTTTCTTTTATATGGAAATAAATCAGCATT
>KK120525.1:827861-842950 GCA_000611955.2 Stegodyphus mimosarum | reverse complement strand
TTTTAAAGATGTGTTGTTTTAATTATTTTATGAATTTGCTAATGAACTGAACTTTATACAGCGTAAGGGCGAAGAACGTATGTACAGAACGAAATGTACAGAGCACACAAAAGGCAAAAAAAAGTTTTGTGAGACAGAACATTGATATCATAAACTGATAAAAGCCTAAAAAAATACAAAATAAATAAATGATTAAAAAAAAAGAATAATCTGAAAGCTTTCAGATTTTATATACAAAGGGGCTTTTTTTTTAATGTTTTGTGGGTTACCTTTATTTATTAAATATCATGTTCTTTGCACTTAAATAATAAAATTCGATTCCACAGCAATATCACAAAATACTTAAAAAGAACAGATCATTAGAATTTCCGACACACAGTCTCGTGCGCTGGAAATAAAAATGCTTTTTTTTTTCTTCATAGAGTGTTGCCTTTGCTCGCTTTCCTGTTTTTTAATAAAAAATTCTTTAAAGGTTTACAAAGTACGAAATAGATAATTAAAAAATTCCATATTCCAAATTTGGGCTCTCAGATGCCCATATTCGAGTGGAGGACTACGTTATTTAAAATGTGATGTCTCTAAGTACGTTGTTTTTTCACAATGCGAGAAACAAACATATATTCATGCAGATTCTTTCTTATTTAATTTCTTTGAAAATAATACAATGAGATAATATTTGATGGCAGCAGTTTGAAAAGTAATTCAGACTTTTATAGTGAACCAATGCAAAATGCCAAATCGAAATTAATAGCCCTTATGAGTAAATTGCCCCTGTGGGCTAAAAATAGAAAAATGTATGCCAACACTTAACATCCAACAAATGTATACTAACACATCGGGAATTCTAAACCGATGTTCCTATCTTACGTTTAGAATTTTTTTATTTTGCTGTAGAATTGCGTGTGGCATAAGCGCAAAGAAAACGATGCTTAATAGTAAAGCTAAAAAGACAAAAAAAAAGTTTAGCAGGAAGTGAGTCCAAGAGCAGACTGGTATATTGCGAGCTCAGCGACAGCGTAAAAAACCTTAACAAACTCTCCCGGGCGACTGCTAAAATCTGCATAATATTTCAGATTTTTTTTAAATTTCTTTCTTTCTATGATTTCATAATCATGGATAAGAGTTAGAGGATTCTGGGGGAAGAAACAACTTTAATTCCCAGTTTTCCAAGAAAGACAGAGCTAGCTCTATTTAGACGTCTGACCGGACATGACTGTTTGCGAGACAACCTCTACAGATTTGGAGTGGTGGATTCCCAAACTGTATTTTGTATGACTCCAATCAGACTATGATTCTTGAACATTTAAATAGTTGTATTGCACTTTCTCGGTATGAGGACACTGTTAAAAAGTATCGGAGAGTCCGTGAACTGAAGGCTTAAGCGCTAATGTTTGCCATTTGTAAAATAAAATCAAAACGATTTCATAATCAATCACAGAACGAAAAAAAGAGAAATAATAAGGAGTCCCTATATCTGGACATGGGAAAATCGAATAATCCTTTTCAAGGGGAAGAGCAATACCGAGTCGACGGTATTGAACTAAGTAAGCAGTATCAAGGTAAACTCTTTTTTTTCTTTCATTTTCTAAACTGTAGTCCCCTGAATAAAATGTACGAAGAATCGTCTTCGTGGATAATTTTCTAAAGGAAACTAGTTCGTATCCATCTTAATATTTCTCCGATCATGCAGGTTTTGTGATTAAAATTTTCCTTCTTAATTAACAGCCTGGAACAAAATTTATTATCGTATACCTCAAACAAATGGCGCTTCTTCTGATGAAGCTCCCTTGTCCGGGACAGAGCCTGAACACCTACAGAGGAAGGCCCTGCGACTACAAGTCGTCTGTCTCTCTCCCGGAGTACAACTTTCATTTTTTGTCCTGAAAAGATGACAAAGCCATGACCAGTCAAATAAAATATTTTTATAAGAGAGATTTTATGAGTCAATCATAACTTGAGAAATTTAATGACAATGTAGCCAACAGACGAAAGCTCGTCAAAAATTTCACGGCGAAGTTAATTGTAAGACATAATGTGCATTATGAAGTTCGTAGCCATTTAGGTATTATCCTTACGCTTTTGCTTTATCATATCAGAGTCAACAATACTTCTTGAGTAAGACACCAAGTCGAAATTTGCAAGATCAACTCTTCACTTATTCTTAAGTTTCTTAATGACAATAAAATTTGTGCTAGACGCACATGGATAAAAGTTATCCTTGAAGATGGCTTGCAGATGCACTTGTTTCAATTAGGTCAGTCTTCAGTTCAGGCTCAGGCAACGCCTTTTCTTTTTTTTTTTTCATTAGGAACTCATTGGCTATTTCCGTTGTCAATTTCGATATTTCGTAAACTTCATCCAGAATAGTAAGATAACAGTTTTCATCATGAACTGTTAATTAGTAAACATGTTAATTTTTAATGATTTACTGTTCTTCTGAACTACAAGGTTTATATATGAAGGATATCAAACAGCAAAAGATGAGAAAGATACTTCGTCAATCTGCATTCCTTTCGCTTTTTACGAAAGTGTACGTGTTACGTGTATTTTGGCAATTCGTCGGGATGGAAGGAATCCCGTCTCTAGTCATCACTATGCTCAAGAAAGATAAAGGTGAACGTGTTTCAGGCAATTATGTTCTCGAATCCGAAAAAGGTTCAGTGTACGCATGCAGCTATAAAGAACTGAATCGATTTAACGGTACATTTGTTTTGCTACGTGAATAAAGAAGTGTGCTAGTCTGGAATTCCTCCAGTCTATTAAAGGCATGATCAACTTCCTTGCAGCGAAAAGAGTAGATTAAACAATGATTTCCGGAATAGTGATCGTCTATCTCCAGACTCTTGATATTGTAATAAACAAACCATTAAAAGGCAAACCTGTGCATGGAAATCAATGATTACGTTGAAAACAGAAAGAAAAAATCAATGAGGAAATTTTGCGACTTCTAGTCTGTAAGAAGTCGTGATTTAGATAAAGAATTCATAGGATAAAATCATTCACAGCTGTGTTGACAATGCACTACGAGTAAGTTACATGGATAAGAAGTGTTCATTTAAGAAGAGCTCTATCGCCACACATGAACGGTTGGGGAAATAATTCTAACAGAGATGGAGTCGCAAGAAATTCAGAGTTTGGATCTGTATGACTATGTTTCAGAAGATGCAATAACTACATTTAAAGAAAAGTAAACTCAAGTACATGAATGTATGAGTAAGTATAAATCGTTGTAAATAGATAAAAAATGTTAATTACTGTGCATGAAAAAATAAGATATCTTCTAATAATAAGCCATAACGCGTCTTTTGGGCAAAAATTAATATAAGACCCTGTCTTATTTTCCAAGAAATATGGTATGTCACACAGTAGTGAACAGCTATTCCTGTATGCAAAACACCCCCGAAAAATGCTGCCTTTGTTCATAATTTGACATTGCATAAAATGGTTGAAAATGGCTTTAATTCTATTTGCTCTACATGTCGAAATAGGCTGCCCTGGATGACGTCATTTTATACGTAATTCGGATAAAGAATGTGCTAGCACCATTCCTCAGTTAAATTCAGTGAGTGCAAGTTTCATTCATGTGACTTGATGTCTATTTGAGAATTTGAAATAGAAAGTTAAAAGAACCTAAATTAAGCAATTATTAAAAATTCTAGTCAATTCAACTCACAGTTAGTTGATAACTTTAAACTTAATCAGTTTTAATTCTGAACTAAATTTTAAAAAAAATTCGTCCTTGAATTTAAATTTAGAGGGTCAAATCGTAAAATTTTGAATTAATTATGTTTCTCTAAAATGCAAAATAGTGTGTAAGATGTAAGAATCGAACGAATACATTTCTTACATTTACTGTAGAATACTTAAAACTTGAAACCCATTTAATCTTCTTTTACGTTTAATTTGTGTCAATAATGCATTAACTATGGTTTTTATTGCCCGAAATTTATTGATAAACTTCATGCAGATATATTATTTACGCCTATATGCCCTTCCTCTCGCGTGTTTTCTACCGAGAGTTTTACCACAAGGTTCTGTGAATTTTTAAGCCTTCATGTTATAAAGAATTTCTAACGCCTTCTTAGCATGCCTTCGTGATATAGAGTTCAGCACGCTTGGCGCGTATTCGAGAGGTCCGTGGTTCGAGTCCCGGCGAGGGCATTGCTCATTTTTTACATCTCCTGCTTCCAAATAAAATACCTAATGACTCCACAGTGGCGCCCGAAGTAAAACAGGTGGTGACTCATGATTCTCCATCACCAGAATTTGGCGATTGGGTCCCCTAATCCCCAGTAGCCTTTTAAAAAGGGGAGTATATAAGGTACTTCTTCCACCTTCTTGGGATGCCTTCGTGGTGTAGCGGTCAGCACGCTCGGCGCGTATTCGTGAGGTCCGTGGTTAGAGTCCCAGCGAGGGCACTGCTCCTTTTTCACATCTTCTGCTTCCAAATAACCTAATGACTCTACAATATAACTATCCTTTTCCTCAAGTCTTTCTCAAAGGGGCTCAAGGGGAACTTTCCTGAATTTTAAAACGGATTTGTCCACACAGTGGTCGTTTTCATCATACTAATTCAGTCTCTCATGGATTTTGGTTGCATGAGCTCTGACTAATGAAACGGTAATAGAGAAGAGGTTCAAGAAAACAAGTGCTCTTCGTACTTCTGACGATCATTGAACATAGGAAGACACACTAAACGGTGACAAAGATGACGATGGTGACGACTTGCAAGCTGTACCAGATGACACAAATATCAGTTCCAACAGCATGAAGTGATTTGAAGACTAGGGAATAATACTGAACAATAATCACAGCGGGCGCGATTCGAGACACAGGGAAAAAGAAATGAAGATGTCTCATTAGATATTATAATGTTAATATTAATATATATTCTTACTAAGATGTAAGCTTCTGTTAAATAAATAATATTGTGATAGTTGCCGGTTGTTTATCTATGAATAATTTTAATTTCTTATTATGTTTTTACTACAGTCTGGTCTTTTGAATTTAAATTATTCGCATAATTTCCTCCTTTCGATTTTCATACTTTAAAATTAGTTTAAAGGGGAGATACATAAATAAATATGGTATATTGCAGAAAATTTTCTATCCAACTTCGACAGCTCTCCTTCTTAAAGAAGAAATAAATTTTAACCTATTGTAACAAAATATCCTGTTATGTAAAAACACATTCTTCTGCCCTTTAATGTATGGTAATTAAAAAGAATCTAACGGATAATATTCCGAATCATTAGTATTTTTCAAAAACCATTTCGACCACCTAGTCAGTAGCAGCCATTAGTCTTAGGAAACAAACAATTTATACTCTTTTTCTACGGCTTTATAAGGTTTTCGAATTTTTAATGTAATAAATAATAAAACCTGTAAATATTTTATTAGTGTTTAAGCAAACTATATTTGAGCACACCAGCTATTGACATAACGTTTAAGAAATGTAAAATGGGAAAGACCCCTACAAAGACGCAAGGCGGCTAGTACTTTACCAACATAGCCGGACCTGAAAACTACGCAAGGCCCATTTGGGAAAAGTTTTTTCCTCCATTAGTCTTCCAAATGGTTCTCGAATTTAGAAACAGACACTACACCAAAGTTGCATCGACCAGTGTCCCTGCAGTGGATGTCAGATGTCAGTTTAGGACATCTTTTCTTTCCTATAAAAGAAAAATATAATCCCGTTCCGGAAGAGCTCTAAAGCGCAGCTTGGGACATCTGTTATAAGACTGGAAAATCGCTGTTCTGTGCTGATCTGTATAAACTAGAAAGCTTTTGAACAGGAAATGCACACAACTTTCATTTTTACCCCCTTCTACGATTTAAAGCATGTACTGTAATCGCGAAAAATTTCGGGTATCAAATTTTAGCGGAAATGTCCCTTTTCACGAATCCCGAATCCGTTTTGACTATTTTTTGCATGATATACGTACGTACCAGAGAAAAAAGGATCCTTATTTCCGAAACCTATTGTAAAATGGGTTTAAAATGATTTTTTTGTTACGTCTGCACGTACGCATGTATGTATCTCCGCTTAATTAAAAAACGCTTAGCCGTGTAAAGTTAAATTTTGTACATGGGACTGTACATCTAGTTGTGCGTTCCCGATTTTTATTGCAATTAGTAGTGCCAAAGATTATGTTGCGAAAAATTCGGCGGTTGAGCCTGTATGTAAGCTTTCCGGCATAGCACTAGGGTTGCCATAAAATAGTGTATGGTAGGGTTGCCAGATTGGCGACTTTATCGCCCATTTGGCGACCAAATTGGCGATATCCCTTGGTCCAATCGGGAAGCTTCTAGAATAACTTCCTGTCGAGATATTTCTCGAAACCTGTGGAACCTAATGAAAAGCTATATAAACCCTTGCGTTTCTGAGAGCCGGCAGAGTGTGAGAATTGTGACTGTTGTGAGAATCGCTGCTTATTGTGAGAATAGCTGCTTACTGTGAGTGCTAAGCTACGCGACAGTTTTGTGAACGGAAAGCGATCGAGATAGTGCTTTGCCGTGAAGCTACCTTTACAGTATAGCTTGACAGTGTATTGGTGATTGTTCCACGGTGTTTATTATAAGTTTAGTGTTGCCGTGAAGCTACCTTTACAGTTACAGCCTGAAGCTGTGTTGCTGATTGTTTTAGCGTATTTATTGTAGATTTTCGACGCTTTTAAAGGTAATTTTGGAACTATGCTGTAAATAGTGATTCTTGTAAATAAATTGTGCTTTTTATTGTTCTGCATCGTGTTTTCATCGGATACTCTCAAATCCACGAACCCGTATAACGCAACAATATATATACTCTTTATCCGACCTTCTCGCAAGAGTTGGTCGTAGATATATACTTTCAATCACAGAAGGGTTTTAATTGATGAAAATATTCATGTTTTCGTAGTGTCAAGTTAAAAAAAAATTCAATTTTTGACAACGAAATCTAACTTTTAATGAGCTCTCTCGGTTCTTAGACTTATATTTGGGAAAGTTATATACTCGTTATGAAAAAATAAAATTATATGAAGTTTGACTCGGATGACAAAAAATTATCGGAATATTTAATTTCGAAAGTTGCAGTTTTCGATGTCATTTTCAACTTTCCTTGAGGGAGCGGTTAATTAAGTTAGAATAATTCGAGGGAATAAGTTTAAATGAAGTTCAGCAGAAAATGCGCATAACTTAATAGGCCGTACGAGAAAGTCATATGGTGTTTACATCAGAATTTTTACAGCATTACATAGTTTATTCGATAATTGACGGTATACCTTTTCCACAATACCAATCATAATTAGTTAAACAGTTGGAGACTTGAAGCATTCGAAGATGACATGCTCAAAATTTCTCTCCGTAGAAGTCTTTTTTAAGAGAAAGAGGCCTTATTTAACGTTACATATACAAAAGTACAAGAAATCTCATTCAGCCACAACATTGTACATGACTTTAAACCTCAATTGCAGATGACCTCAAATACAAAGGCGAAATTGTTTCTGTGCTTTTATTCCCTCAGCTACTTAATGAATAACAGTATGGATTGAACACACCATTCCGTAATGAATAAATAATAAATCCGAAATATTTACTCTCTAATTAATAAAAATGTCGTTAGTTTACTTAAGCTTTGTATGATTATTTTAGCAACAATATAATACGTTCAAAAATCATCAAAACAAAAATGCATTTGCTTTTTATTGCCTTCAGTGTTTATTGCTTACATAAAATCGAAAATATCAGACTATTAATAAAAAAAAGAGTTGATTGATTATCATCTCTGTCTTCAGTTGAAAACACTTTTATTACCAGCAATAAACACTGCAAATAGAAAGATAAACAAGTACCTTAACATTAAGAAAATAATACTCAGAGCAACTGTTTGGTGTCACGTGATGTGTGATAATGGCTACAAATACAGATTCTGTATGCAGTGTAAGGCAGTCATGAGCAAGTAATCATTGGTAAAGACAGCTAATGAGTTTGACTGCTGCCACACGGTGCATTTTCTTATTTCTGCAGTCAAAGGATTTTGATATTTTTATGTTACACCATCACACGTGTCTACAATGACTGTGTGAGATACGATGAAAGTTCCTAAACAAAAAAGAATACGCAGCTTTGACTCTTGAAATCGGAGTTACATTGTCGGGATGAATAGGACACCAATTAACATATCATACCATAATTTACATAGCAGATGTTACAGTACTGTTTTGCCAAAATAGGTTAATGTATGCAGATAAACATTGCAATAATCTGAAAAAATCTTTACGTAATATTACAAGTTATTTCATAAACCTATTAAGACTTCTGTCACTGCTTCAACCTATTATTTTGTGAATATTTTCTGAGCATTTAAATTGCTGGTCAGAGAAATACACAGATAAATATCAAACATAGATTCGCAACTCTCGAATGCCTGACGGTCTAATTTTTAGCCTTCTAAGATTTATTAGATAAACACAGATTTCAGCTCGAAATCCTGAATCTTCGTTAGCCATTCAAGATGCTCAATGATAGGCGCTTTCAAAATAGTGAATGGCATGGCCAGTTTCCGAATTCCAACAAGTCATTCAGTCGTTTCTAAGTTTGTTAGGGCAAAATGTAGACCACCGCTGTTAGGAAAAAGGTCACACTATCACGTGATTAAGATATTATACATCACTTTCTTCTTTCAGTACACTAAGGAAACGTGTCGCATTATACTTATGAAAAGTTATTTTCTCTAATATAATGACGAATCTTCAAAATTTGCGGATGCGAGAGTTTCAGCGAACCATCCAAATCTACTACTCAGATTGATTTCGCTGGCAGAGTGAGAAATTCATTATTTCTCGTGCTGCCTAGAAATTCATTATTTCTCGTGCTGCCTAGAAATTCTAAAACTGGGAACTGTAACAATTATTTTACGAATAAGTCCTTTTTCAGTGTTTTGAAATATTCGAAAATTTGCAAGCAATCTATTTCCATTTTCTTACTTTCTTTGAAATAACGACCTGCATGAGAAGACTTTTTTAATTACTTCGCGAAAAATGTGTCTAGAGCACGTTTTATGACCTCCTTTAATAATAGCATAACTTATTTAAGACTGGTTTATATAAATTCATGTTTTAGTGAAGAAGCTCATTATTGGTGACCAGTGAACTGAAACACAATCTTCAAATCCTATGAAAGATTAACAAAAGTGCCGTTAAAAAGTGAATTTATATCGTTACTGCATATTTTGTCTGCACAGAAAATCCAAATCAAACGTGTATTTTGTGGAAACTGTAGTTGTGAATTTGACAAAAATATAAGGAATAAACTACCTGAAATTCATTATGAAAATGAAACACATATGAAATAAAGAGAATAAACGCAGTCAACAAAAGCATACATATTTTAAGCCAATTTACGACGAAAATCTATGTTAAACCTTGTAAGGTGTTTCTCCCGCCTTCTTCGCATGCCTTCGTGGTGTAGTGGTATTCGAAAGGTCCATTGTTCGAGTTCCGGCGAAGGCATTGCACATTTTTCATATCTCATGGTTCCAAATAAACCCTAATGACTCTAGAGTGGCACCCGAACTAAAAAAAGGTGGTAGATGATGATTCTGCACCACCAGGATTTGGCGACTGTGTCCCCTAATCTCCAGTCGCCATTTAAAAGGGGGAGTATATAAGGTATTTCTTCCGCCTTCTTCGCATGGCTTCGTGGTGTAGTGGTCAGCAAGCTCGGCGCGTATTTGAGAGGTCCGTGGTTCGAGTGCCGGCGAGGGCATTGCACATTTTTCATATATGCTGCTTCCAAATAAACCTTAATATATCTACAACCTTTCTGAAACTTTTAATAAGTGTAGTTAAAACTTCACTAAACATTTAGTTATGAATTAAGGATGATTGTCGAGAAACAAGCAGAGTGGAACATTTCACATTTATCACGATCGCAATATCGTGATTATACGTAATATGTTTCAAAATAATGCATTTTTCGTTTTAGTGCAGTTAAGATGACCCATCCTCCCGGCATCAAGAAATTAAATTTTACTCTAAAGCATGGTAAAGAGAACGCAATTTTATTTAATTTTTTTTTGTTACTGCTGTTAATAAACCTTTTAACGCAACTCATAAGGTTAAGAAGAACATATTTTTCTGAGTGTTAATGTCAAATCTTTAACATACATAGAGCCAACTGCAATAGAAAATGTATGTTGTTTTAATCTCTGCTGCCTTACTATATACTCTTCGATAAGTAATAATTTCTTTGGGGAGGATAATTACATGAAATGCATATTTGAGCTACATCTATGATGTAATATGCATCTTAACTACTCCTTACACGGGATCATGGATACAGTTCCTTCATTTCTAAGAATTCTGTTCTAGCGAGAACTGTGCAGAATGTTAAGAAAACTCAAGACAGTTCTTTAATGTAAAACATACTGAAATCACCTTCCATTAGAAATATTATCTAAAATCGTTTGTCGCAATGCGTAATGAAGTCTTGCTTGAAATAGTGTAATAAAACAATAACAAATTTATCACTCCATTGGGAAGATTATCATTTTTAATATATTAAAATTCTTATACATTTGTTCTCTGTATATTTGAGGGAGCCGAAAGCTTTGCAATATTTGTCTAAAAACACATTCGGCAGCAGTTATATCACATATTTAACTTTTTCAATCTGCACTGGATGTTCAACGTTTAAGGATATATCATGATGATTTCTTGCTCTGAATCATTTTACCAGTTTAAACCTGGGCTGTGGAAGAACTAAGAAACCCTTATCTTGAGAAAGCGTCCTTAACTTTCATAATATATAAATTTCGCTCAGATGATAGAAGCTTCTATATTCCACCAAAATATGGTAAACCATGAACTGTAGGTTCTGACTTCGTCCCGGCAGGCTATAGAGGTAAATCCAATAATTAGCACTCAGATGCCCATAATACTCAGATAGGCCCACAGACTACCCGTACCACAAACTAATGTAGTTAAATACCTTCATGACTTTGGAAAGATAACAAAGAGAAATTGTCGAATGTATCCCATGAAATCAAAGCTTCAGATAAAAAAAATTTTTTCTCCTAATAGAAGTGTGAGAGAAACTTCTAGAACTCATGTGATGTACATTTTATCAAAAGAATTATGTGCCAACCAGAATTGAGTCTAACTCCGAAATCCTAATATTCAAAAGCAGTGGCTGAACTTTGACGAGCTTCCTTAAACTCGTTCCCAAATGTGAGTGCTTTGAACATAAGATAATGTATGTTTGGTGGAACTGAAAACAGATGGTACTAGGAGTTTAATTTGCGCTCTGAATAACTTTACGGGTGCATGTTGTTTTGAAGTAGAAGTATCTGACACAGGTGAACAGGAATCGTTCTCTCTTCTACAGCATGACAACGTAAAATCTCAAACTATTCTCACGACCCGAAAACTTGAGGGAACTTCATGAACCTAAGAGAATCGAAATGATGCCCAAACAGATGTACAATTTCGATTTTGCACTACGGATTATTATTTATTGCGATCTGTGGCGCATTCTCTTTGTGAGAGGCTCTTCACTACGTTGGGGAAAGTGCAAGATAAAAATGAATTTTTCCTGTAGGCCAAATCAATACTACCATCGTGGCATCAAAAATCTGACAGAAAAATAACTTACGGTGTGCCAACATTACAGCTTATACTTTGAATGTTAGACGGTTTTCATTGTAAATTTATGCTTTCAAAGACAAAGGCATCCGTGAAAGAGATGCATAAGAAAGAGGCAGTGTCTGTGTTTGAGGTGGCATCTCTTTGGGTGGACGCACAGACCTCCATGATATTCCAAGGGGAACCATGAATGCTCAGGTTTATAGAGATGACATCCTTGAGGCTTATGTGCTCCCATATGCCGGGGCAATAGGTGATACTTTCCTGTTACAGGACGACAACGCAAGGCCACACTGGGCTCGCATCGTAGATGATTATCTTCAACAGGAAACAATTATGCGCATGGAGTGGCCAGCTCGGTCCCCGGACTTGAATCCTATCGAGCACGTTTGAGATGTTTTAGGGAGACGTCTAGTTGCTCTCAAGCCGCCCCCTCAGACCCTTGCCGCGCTTGCAACTGCTTTGCAAGAGCAATGGCTCTCGCTTCCTATGGAACTGATAGACCGCATAATTGAAAGCATCACACATCGCTGAATGGGCTGTATTGCTTCTAGAGGCGATCATATTCCATATTGAAGGTACTTTTCCTATAGCAAACTGACACTTTCGATTTGTTCATTTTATGCATGTGCTAATTTCTATTCTACCATAATTGTCTGGTAATTTCTTTTTATGTTATTTGATACCTTACTATGTGTTGTATATTGTGGAAAAGTTTCATAAAATTCTACATGTAACTTTTTCAGTAATCGTGATTTTTGTGACTTTTTCTTAATTTATGATAACCAGTGTATTACCAATTTCATATTTTGTAAAACTTTAACGAATTTTTGATTAACAAACTCAATGATTTCAAAACGAGCAATGGCAACGTTGTGCAGAAAAAACATTTTTATCTGCAGCGCACGAGACTGTGTATCGGAAATTCTAAAGATATGCTCAATTTAAAATTATTTTGTGATATTCCTCTTGAACTGAATTTTATGGTTTAAGCGAAGAACATGATACTTAATAAATAAAGGTAACACACAAAATGTTAAAAAAACGCCCCTTTGGACGTAATTTAAAATCTGAAACCTTTCAGATTTTTTTTCTTTTTCGCATTTTTTAACTGTTTACTTGAAGAACTAATTGCTGTTCAAAATTTTATCTATTTAAAAGAAATTTAGAAGAAAAACGCTCTTCTCCATTGCCCTGTCCCATCACTCTCGTTTCTATTGCCCTGCTTGAATGTAAATTTCTAGCTCGCGCGATTTTCAAATGAGGTAGAAAGCAAAAAGTATTTAAAGGAAGGTTTTAGAGGGTAAAATCAGAGCGTGTTCTGCCTACTTGAAGGCCACGTTGCTACGTTTGATTCTTTAGCGATTAGTATTCTGTGACGTTGACCTATTCTTGCCTTTAGGCTTGTTTACACCGACTTCGGTCCAGCCAGTTTGCGCGTTAGTGATACTGTAAACCCTTTAGGCTATATTTAATTTCATTAAATTTTAGTTCATCCATTACCTTTGATTTAAAGCTAAAGCTATTGGCTTCTGCAATACGAATTAGAGCCGTCTGTTAAACTTTATTTAAGTTAAATAAAGGGTCCTTTACACCTTTTTCCTGTCTCTGTTGTACTTACAAGACATAGCGATAGCTCACTACTTGTCTTTTAGAGTTCTGATCTAATTTTATGCCATCTAAGAAGGACGGCTCTATAAACATACCTATTAAGGAGGATTCTATCTAGACTTTGTAGCATGTTTTCATTTGAGAATGTCCACACTTAAGTTTCTGCATATTCTGTCATTAGTCAATTTACTGGTACTGCATATCCAAAGTGTATCTTTAGAATGTTCACGTATGTTTTACCTAATCAACACGATTAAACAAGCAAATGTACCAGAGTGTTATTCTGTAGATATAAAATAATTATGCTGAGTTTTAATGTAATTTTTTGTTAAATTTCCGCGTATTATTTTCCAGGTCGAGAAATTTAAATATATCAGAAATGCTTAAAAACTTATATATTTATAATAAATAACAGTATCTACTGAGACCTACTGTTGAAGATATCACTCGTAGATGACTTTCTATGAGCGTGACCATATGTCTTAAAACATAAATAAACATCGATATTAACCAGCACCTGTCTAAAACGACACAGAAAACGAACCGAGGCAAAAAAATAGATAGAGCATACAATATTATGTTCAGAAAGATCATACTATATTATTTTTTCATTGAAATAAACTATTTTAAAAATCAGTTCTTCTCAAAAGTAATAATAAGTCATTACATAACATCTGAAAAATAAGCATAGTGAGCTCTATCTATCTCCAAGGCGACTCCTACGATTCCAGATGATTTTCATCTCCTGCTGAGGTGACATTCTTTCAAGTACTGGTCATTTGCAGCAATCGTCTTAGGCAGATAGCCTTAAGCAGAGGGTTCAATATAATTCAAATAATTTATATATGTACATAAATATTTCCAGTCAGGAACATTGATACGTATACAGTTATATCGTCTTATATTTAATACTGCATAAGAATTAGGATTGAATAATTAATTCTCCTTGCATAAGATTTCTTCTAATTAGAATACGCATACGCACATTGTATGCAAGACAACTTTCTCATCAACACAGGTAGGGCCCCGTTTCACAGGTAAAGTCACCTTAAAGTTTTCTTCCTGATCTGATGCCAGAATGGAAAAACTTCCGAATACCCTGTTCAAGAATGAAAGGCGCGGGGAAACCGGCAGAGGTGAGAGGTGATTTTTTACGATGGGAAGGGAATTACGTACACTTTAGGAAATGGGGCGTCTACAAACCATCTGCTCCTACAGCTGCTACCTCGCAGTTGACAATGACAGTGTCCGTGAGGAGATTTCGCTCTCTTACCGTTCTATATCCATTTTGATTTCAGCTTGACTATATCAGAAATGAAATTTTAAAATGATATACAATACATTTTAAAACTCTCATGAAAAATTAACATGTTTAAGAAGTTAGAAAGGATTGTTATATATTAAATAAGTATATATAAGAAACTTTTAGACTACATGCTTTACTTAGATGCACTAAAAAACAAGTCATTTTTAGCCTGTCATAATATTCTTGCTCTTAATGCCTAAAAGTAAAATTACGTGTCTGCTAACACTGAACAGCTTTAAATCGAAAGTGATGAAAATGCTATGAATTGAATGTAATTATTCCATGCTGCCACTTTTGTAACTTCCTGGTAATCGTGTTATTGTCCTAACATAACATTTTAATCAGAGTTCCTAGCTTTTAGTTTCAGCTACACGTAAAGCGTTGAGATAATTAAGTTTTTGGAAATATTACTATAACTTGAAACGTTTTCTCTCTCTACATATGTATATATAGTACAGAATAAAGTTCTAAAAGGAAGAAGAATAAAAATCAAATGCTCAAGCGTCTTAACATTTAATTTATCAAAAGTTTAATTTTAGATGAAAAAG